>CAOJCR016449786.1:0-11608 GCA_948330485.1 Euphorbia neoarborescens
TTGAGATGGTAAATTTGATTTTTTGTGATGGATATTTAAAATTTTAGAAAATTGAATTTTACAAACTAGATGGGGACGAGAAAAAGAGAAAGGAAAACTATGAACCTATAACAAACATAATCAAGAATATTATCTAAAAGAGACTAGATTTTAATGGGCCAAACTAGTTACATATGTCATGGAACCAATTGATCCAAAAGCTTAAGCTGATGGATAAGATCCAATCGTAATATTTATTATTATCTGTGACACTCTCCCGCATACGAATGCCCCTTGATCTTGAAGCGTGTTCAACACAAGCCCACTCTGCCATATGTTAATTAACAAATGGGAGCTGTCAAGATTCGAACCCTCGACCTCTTGGTCCAAGCGGCTCTGATACCATGTTCTGAAACCATTTGATTCAAAAACTTAAGCTGATGGATAAGGTTCAATCGTAGTATTTATCATTACTCTGACAATATATTCAATATAGAGACTACTTTTTGAAACTTCTAGAAAAAGCTAGTGGGTATATAAACTATATCACACTTGACTATTATTGTATTGATTGAATATTTTCAAACTTTGTTTTAATTCCATGTACAACAATATGTCCCTAATGACTAATCATTTGACAGTCATTAATTTTGAATAGATACTTAGGTTCATTGTTCAAACAAAAGTAAAAGACTCTTATATATTTTCAATGTGTATTATTAAATATTAAAAAATAAAACTTTTAAAATGCATATTATTCAAATTCTTCAAATGTATATTATTTTATACACTTTTATCTAGAATAATATCTTCAAATTCTTCAAACATGTATTATTCAATATGCTTTTATCTAGGATAATATCTTCAAAAGTTTTTATTATAAAATTTGATTTTTTTCCGAAAAAAATCATATTCTTTAAGTTTATATTATTCACTACACTTTTATCTAGGATAATATCTTCAAATTCTTCAAATGTGTATTATTCAATACACTTTTATTTAGAATAATAACTTTAAAAGATTTTATTGTAGAATTTGATTTTTTTAATATTGAATAAGATACATTTGAAGATATAGAAGAGTCTTTTCCCTTTGTCTGAACAATGAACATGAGTATTTCTTCGTAAATAATGACTACCAAATGATTAGTCGTTAAAGAGAAAGAAAGTGGAGAGGTAGAGAGAGAAAAATGAGAAGAAAGTATGTGGAAAAAAACTAATGAATGGAGAGAAAAAGAGAAGAAAAGTAAGAGAGAAAAAAATAATAAAGAAAGAGAAAAGAGAGAAGAAAAGTAGAAAAAATGAAATATTTAATAAAGAGAGAGTAAAGTGATTTTTTTATTGTTAAAATTATGTCATATGTCAATCATAACAGGTTGCAACATGTGACACGTTAATCAACATTGACTAACGATTAATCTGCTATAACAGATCATTATGACTATAGTGGAAGGTCACTTATAAGTTTATTTACTTTCGTGAGACAAAATGAAGATTGTACATTGCAATTTACCTCTCATTTTGACATGTATCTCCTTTCTTATCTACTAAATAGATGTCACTTAAGGTTTTACAAACAGGTTAAGAAAACAATAAATACTCATCATATTTAGATGCAATATTTATTTTTTTTTATTATTGTTAATGTTTATAACAAAGACAAAATTAACCAATAATTATATTATGCTACTTACACCTTAAAATTGCATATGTAAATTAGCAAAATTAGTATTCACTACATTTTTATTTGTTACTAGTATGTTGATTTCATATTGGTATTAGTATAGATTTCATTACTTTACTGTTTTTTATATTTAGTTTATTATTATCATATGCAGAGATATTTTTTTATATTGATAATGGAATAATTTTTTCCCATATTAATAGGTGTAATATTCATGTTAATTCACATTATTGGGTGCAATAATATTCAGTTTATACTTTTCTTTACCTAAATTTTTTCGATTTCATGCTGCTAATGAAGATGGCTTTTTTTTTCCTTCTGGAAGAAAATATTAGTGAGCTTAATGAAAATGAAGAGCTACAACCAGCACGATATGATATTAAAAAATCACAGATTTTAGATAATGACACTCGAAGAGCAATATGCAACATCTTTTGCAAAAAAGTGTTGATTGGAAATTTAAAAGAGGGAAATGATATTAAGGACAGTAGCATTACAATTTTCAACTTCTATACGCACTATTCAACGTATTTGGAGAGAATAAAAAACTACCGGTGATGTATCCCTTAAAATGAAAGGCAAATATGGTCATAAAAAAATCATATCAGCTTAGATCGCTTGAATAAGATTCCATACAAATCGTACTACCCTTGCATCATTACATGCTCTTTTAATACAAGTCAAACCACTTGTCATAGGCTCTTAAAGGATGAAACCATTAGAAGACATACGAATAGCACAAGGCCCTTTTTTACGGAAGAAAATAAAATATCGAGGCTACGATTTTGTATATCAATGCTTGAAGATAGTAGTATACCACATGATCCGATCTTTAAAAGGATGCACAATATTATTCATATCGATGAAAAGTGGTTTTATATGACAAAAAAATTGAAAAATATTATTTGACGCAAGAAGAAGAAGATCTATTACGCACTTGCAAAAGCAAAAATTTTATTGGCAAAGTCATGTTTTTAGTTGCTTTAGCTAGGCTAAGATTTGATGAAGAAGGGAATGAATTATTTTCTGGAAAGATTGGTGTATTTGGTGTATTTCCTTTTGTCACTCAGGAGCCCGTTAGAAGGAACAGTGTTAATAGAGTAGCGGGTACAATGGAAACAAAACCAATAACATCAGTGATGAGAGATATTATGAGGTTATATTTGATTAAGAGCCCGATATATATTTTGTTCATTGGTGAGATTCGTTTCTGATGTGCACTTAAAAGATTTCTACATTGGTCTTTTTGAGATGGTGAATTTGGATTTTTGTGATACATATTTGAAATTTTGGGAAATTTAATTTTACAAATTACATGGGGACGAGGAATAGAAAAAGGAAAACTATGAACCTATAACAAACAAAAAAGACTAGATTTTCATGGGCTCAACTGGTTACATATTCCAAAAGGCGACGGTGTTGCGGTTTTTGGTTTTGTTTCAAACGAAAGACGTTTTCGAACTTAATCATGCTTTTTATTAATATCGCCCCTCTATTTCTTGCTGGTTATAACTATTTATTAGGGGTGTAGATCGATGTGTGCCAATAGTTAGCGCGTTAATTATTTGCATCTCGGAACTAGATTTAATTTCTTACTTTTGAACGCTTGCATCTAGAAAACCGGCCAATGTCGGTATTAGGGCCGCTAGAACCATTCAACAATGGGAATTAATTCCCAAATATTCGACTCACTAAAATTACATGCTCCTAAAACTGAAAACCGATCTCTGGATCATGGTTTTCGGATTCGATCCTGCCTCTTCTCGGTCGTACCTATTTTGGGAGAGAAAGAGCGTATATTTTTCTATGGGACTCTCCTTTGTTATCCAGACTTTTAACTTCCTGCATGTAGTAAGCCGTAGTAATTTCCACTAGGTTTACAAAAAAAAAAACGGATTTAATTTTGACCCTTGTCATTCTCCGTTGATGACAAGGAGACCCCCCACCTAGGAATGGTTAGAGACTTTTGACCACGTGGAGATATAAGGTTGGGAATTTCCGCTTTGTATGCTATTTGCTCTTGTCTGTGATTGTGAACCCATACATCCAAATCAATCATGCCATGATTTAGAACATGCATACTGTATGCCACGCTAACGCATGTTTGAATGCAGCCACTTGCATCCTGTTGTCTGTGTCCCACGACATAGAGTCATGTCCATAACATCAGGAGCATACCCTGCAGTTAATTATTTAGCATCTTCACAAGGGGCTACCCAAATAGGATGCCACACCGTCACATCCCTACGCTCTCATGACAAGCTATATAAGTGCCTTACCAGATATGAATGTTGTGTCAACAAACTGTGTCATAGGCTCGACGCCCTTGATCCTTAAGCAACCTCATGCATCACGAACAAATGCCTTGACATTCATAATTTAAGATGCTATTTTATGCCTCGTAAATGTGTATGCCATGATCATGCATGATGCCTTGCCCTTTGCATAATCCCTGCTGCCGTATGTATCTGTATGCCGCGATATGCCATGCCTTACCATGCGTAATCCTTGTTTCCATAAATGACCTGTATTGTATGTTGTAACATGCCATGCCTTTCCATTCATGATCTCTCTCACCGTACATAACTTGTATTGTATACCACAGTATGCCATGCCTTGCCATGCATGATCAGTATCACTATACACAAACTATGCAATTTGCCATGATGTACTTTGTTTTCCTACGGTAAAAAGGATTTCAGACATAGGTCTTGCTCGCGATATCCCTCGAGGCTTGCATAGCACGTGACAAGGTCGTGAGACAACAAGATCATCATTTCTGACTACAAAAGCTTGATATCAGTACAACAGCGATACAACCCGGAGAAAAGCATCAAGCTTGGCTCGAAGGGATCACGGCCTTATCAACCATTGAAGAAAGAGTCACTTTCACTTCCAATTTCATGAAATGAATTTTGTATCCTCAATCGATGTTTCTTTCTTTTATGAAATGACTTTAGTCTAGGATTCTCAATCTTAAACATGTTTATAAAAGTTCGGTGTTTGTAAGACTCCTGTGTTTGCGTAAATGAAGCGTATTTTCTTATATCATGCTCTGTCGCCATTAATATTATGCAATCGAATGCTATGCCATGTGCAAAATGCCATTTTATTTACTCTAATACCACAATGTCGGTTGAATGCCATAACATTTCACCGCACCTTTTGGATATTTATTATCCCTTTATCACTTTGGCTAGACATCACGCCCTAATGGCTAGACATCGTGCCACCTTCTGGATAGAAATTATCCCCTTATCACCTTTGGCTAGACATCACGCCCTAACGGCTAGACATCGTGCCACCTTTTGGATATTTATTATCCCTTTATCACTTTGGCTAGACATGACACCCTAACAGCTAGACATCATGCCACCTTCTGGATAGAAATTATCCCTTTATCAACTTTGGCTAGACATCGCGCCCTAACAGCTAGACATCGCGCCACCTTTTGGATAGAAATTATCCCCTTATCACCTTTGGCTAGACATCATGCCCTAAAGGCTAGACATCGCGCCACCTTTTGGATAAAAATTATCCCCTTATCACCTTTGGCTAGATATCACGCCCTAACGGCTAGACATCGCGCCACCTTTTGGATAGAAAATATCCCCCTATCACTTTTGGCTAGACATCCCGTCCTAAAGGCTAGACATCGCGCCACCTTTTGGATAGAATTTATCCCCTATCATTCTTGGCTAGGCATCGCGCCCTAACAGCTAGATTATCCTGCTCTAAATAAGAATTCAGTAGCTTCATGAAAGGATCATGAAGCACCGACTAGATCTCACAGAGCGTCCCTCTTTTATGTCTACCATAACTCATCCTTTATACATGCATCCTGCATCTCACGCTCATGATCATGTCATTCACATAGAAGTCTAGGAATCCGTATTTAACAATTGTTTATTATGATTTCAGAATCTTCTGAACAATGGATCTTCGAGTGCTGAATCCGATAGATGAACTAGAGGACATGGCTAGCAATGCCAAATTTGGTGGTGTGCCAGATGGGAACCAAGATCAGGGTCAGGCCTATAATCAGAATCAGGAAGAATAGAGCTATATTATCCAGGGAAATGGCAGACTTTATAAGTTTACAGAGGTTATTGCCAGACATGTAGCTGTCGCTATGGCAGCCCAGGTTCAGTTTGCTCCAACGCCAGCTCCAGTGCTAGCTCTGACACATATCCCTATGAATGAGGGAGGAAGCAGTAGGGGACAGAGGTTTGGGAAGGCAGTGATGGTTGAGAATGATGAACACACCCCGACTGTAAGGATTGCATCTAGCATACAAAAGGAAGTTGCCGAGCAACTGAGGAAGCAGAATGAAAGAATGGAGAGCTTCATGACTAATGTGATGAAGAAGCTAGAAAAGGAGAAATCTCCCTGCGTTGAGGCAGAAGACTTTACGGCTGGCGGAATCGAGCGATTCCCTAAGGGTTTCTCAATGCCCAGATTTCCCCCATTCAATGGTAAGGGGCCACCCACCGCTCATGTGAATCAGATAGTAATAGTACTCTCTATGGTCGGACTGTCTCTGAATCAAATTGCACGTCTTTTTCCAACCACCCTGGAAGGGAGCGCTGTGAATTGGTATAATGCTCTACCTGCCCACATCCGAACAGAATGGAAGAGCTTGGCAGTAGAATTTATTGAATTTTATGCTTACAATATCGAAAAGAAGACTATGTTGGAAGACCTGGAAGCCGTGAGGCAGAAACCAAGCGAGGGTTTTGAAAGTTATTATTAGTGGTAGCGGGACACGTTGAATAATATGACCGTCAAACCATAGAAGGAAGAGCTTATTGTGAAGCTCATCGACGGTAGTCTCGAGGTGTATAGGAAGGAGATGAAATATCTCACCTTCAATAGCTATGTTAACGTTCTCTCAATGGATAAGAAGGTTGACAGATACGAGATCATTCCTAAGTTGAAGCCATCTGGGTTCAAGAAAACATTCACTCCTGCCACCAAAGGAGGAAGCTCTAGTGGGACAGCTCCTACATCAGCTTCGAACAGTAATTCTGGGTTCAAAAGGTACAATCAGGCTCAACCGACCATTCAGGCATCCGACATCTTGGCTGCATCTACGGAATAGCCAGCCCAGCAGCAGCAAAAAAGAGTGAACCCATGGGCTGTACCTTTGAGCAAGTTGTTTGCCAAATGTAGGAATGTGGGATTGCTACAAAGTTTGAAGCCCTTTGTGACTCCGGCTGAAGCTGATAAGGATAACTTCTACCAGTATCATGTGATAGTGGGGCATCAGCAGAGAATTGTGTCGGCTTGTGTAATGCAATCTCCAAGCTGATAAGGGAAAGACAGATTGAGGAACCACTGTTGGCACAACCGAGCACACAAAAGAACCCTCTGCCAAGGTTTGACGGTAGAGTCAATATGGTACAATCGGGCTTGCCTTCCAATTATGTCTTTAAACAAATTTTGAAAGCTAACCCTGAAGTCAGATCAGTAGTAGTGGAACAGAAAATAGAAACAACACGAGTAGGGGCAGTCAGTAAGGGAAAATAGCCAGTGAAGGCTCCACTAAAGTGGGAGGATTTGGACTCTGATGATGAATATGAGAAGCCCTTCCATCATCCTATTTTTATACAAAAGGAAGCGCTTAACAAGATTAAGGATTGGTCCATAAAGACAGTCACCCACAGTGGGAGAATAATTTAGCCAGAAACTGTACAGCCCAAAGGCCCCATCTTCACCACTGGGGCACCTTCGGGAAACGATCAGCCTACACAAGCCATTCCTCCAGTTGAAAGTGATAAGGTAATTGAACAGATTCAGAAGATGCCTGCTAAGGTGAGCATTTGGCAGTTGTTAATGGAAAGTACTCGACATAGACAGAAACTCGTCAAGAAGCTCTTAGAAGTGGACGCCTCTAATGTCTCCTCTCTGGAGGACATCTGTGCTCTTCTTGGGAAGGCTAAAGATACTGAGGAAGAAAAGGGCCATACCAAGCCATTTATCCGCTTTAGTGATGCTGATTTGCCAAAAGACGTCAATAAACATAATTGGGCTTTGTTCTTAACAGTTCAGATTTTAGATAAAATGATGTCCTGCATTATGGTGGATGATGGCTCCGCCCTGAACATCTGTCCTCTACAGATTCTGCCATTTCTGTGTCTCACGGAAGAAGCCCTTAAGAGGACCCAGACCATAATTCGGGCTTAAGACAATAGTAAATGAGCTGTGATTGGGACCTTTGAAACAGAGGTGGAAGTTGGGGAGGTGAAGTCCTTAGTTGAATTTACTGTGATCGATATCCCAGTCACCTTCTCTCTGCTCTTGGGGAGGCCTTGGCTACATGATCTTAAAGCAGTCCCTTCCACTGTTCATCAGAAAATAAAGGTTCAGCTGAATGGAAGGGTCGTTACACTCAGAATCTAACATGGTGGCCACTATCAGCGAGATGAATGTTCCCACATATGGATTCCAAGTGGCCATGATCAATGCGACTAGGAATGAAAAGACTGATGAATTGTCCTTGAGATATGAGTGGCCTAGTAAATACATGGCTAAGTTCAAATTCGTCGCCGGTAAAGGACTAGGTAAGAATCAGCAAGAGATGGTCGACTATATCCCCACTCCATAACCAGCAAACGGTAAAGGTATCGGGTATATGGGCCAGAGGAGAAGGAATCAGTGGAGAAGGGTACCCCGCTCCACATATGCACCCGTCCAAATGGCAAAAACTACGTACCAGGGATTGCCTGAGCCTATTCCTTTTAACGAATCCATGTATTTGGGTTTTGAAATTTTCAGAGACGTGGTGAATTTCAATGAGTATGCTAATGGATATAAGGAAGTAAATCTGCTTGAAGTTAAGCCAGAATCGGAAGTGTCAGTCATCAAGCCTGTGGTGCAAGAATAGAAGGGTGAATCTGCTGATAAGGGGGTCAATGAGGCTATGGAACAACTGAAGAAGCCGATGATAGAAGGTTTCGGGGGCAAACAGGAGAAGCTGATCGGTCTGGTCAAAGACAAAGCTCCAGAGATCGTGAACATACTGAAGTAACTGGACTTTAACACCAACAATGATGCTGCTGAGGAAAACACTGCTGCTGAAGACCTCCCACCTATTTGAGA
Organism: Euphorbia neoarborescens; assembly: GCA_948330485.1. Taxonomy (NCBI): domain Eukaryota; kingdom Viridiplantae; phylum Streptophyta; class Magnoliopsida; order Malpighiales; family Euphorbiaceae; genus Euphorbia; species Euphorbia neoarborescens. The sequence continues at coordinate 8,764 of CAOJCR016449786.1, forward strand.
TGACTATATTTATGATTTATCTTCTATTTTTAATATGAACAATTCGGCTTTGAGGATGCTAATGCAATGAAGAACTCTTTTGCTTACTTGTGTGACATGTTTCCTGATGGTTCTATGCATTCATTCAAGCATTCATTTAATGTTTTCAGCATTCATGACGCATCATTGCATGAAATAAATCTTGGAACACTTACTGAGCCAAAAATGGTACAATTGTCATCCGACTTATCATTTGAATAAAAGAGAGAATTAGAAGAAATTTTAAAGAAACATGTTCAAGCATTCGCCTGGTCTTACGAAGACATGCCAGGTATGGATACGGGAATAGCTCAACATAAGATCCCAACACATCCCAAGTTCACTCCGGTAAAATAGAAGCTCCGCCGCCTCAAACCAGAATAGGCAAAGAAGGTAAAGGAAGAGGTTCAGAAGTAGTGGGGTGCAAGATTCCTCGACATGGTAACGTTCCCAACATGGTTAGCCAATATTGTTCCTGTGGCAAAGAAGGATGGCAGAGTCAAAGTCTGTGTTGACTACAAGGATCTCAACAAAGCTTCTCTGAAAGATAACTTACCTCTGCCCCATATAGATGTCTTGGTGGACAGTGCAGTGAGATCGGCAATGTATTCCTTCATGGATGGCTTCTCCGGCTATAATCAGATTCTTATGTTTGACAAAGATAAAGAGAAGATAGCCTTTATTATAGAATGGGGCACTTTCTGCTACAAGGTCATGCCTTTTGGCCTAAAGAATGTCGGGGCCACATATCAGAGAGCAGTCACAACCCTATTGCATGACATGATCCATAAGGAAGTAGAGGTATATATGGATGATATGTTGGTGAGGTCCGATACCCGAACTGAGCATGCTGAGATATTAGATCAGTTTATGACAAGAATTGAGAACTACAATCTTCGTCTGAATCAGAAGAAGTGTGTATTTGGAGTTACATCAGGCAAGTTACTGGGACATGTAGTGAGCCAACGAGGAATTGAGATAGACTCCGACAAAATCAAAGCCATACAGGAGATGCCCGCTCCAAAGATCGAAAAAGAAGTCAGATCCTTTCTGGGCTCTCTACAGAATGTGAGTTGTTTCATAGCTCGATTAAGCACAGTCTGTGAACTCATTTTCAAACTCCTTCAAAAAAACCGGCCAGTAGAGTGGACACCCGACTGCCAAACAGCCTTTGACAAAATCAAAGCTTACCTTTCAAACCCACTTGTCCTCCAACCTCCCAAACCTGGAAAACCATTAACCCTTTACCTAGCCATTGAAGAGAACTCAGTAGGGGCAATGTTGGCTCAAGAAGATGACAGTCGACATGAATTCTCGATCTATTATCTCAGTAAAAAGCTGCTAGACTATGAATGTCGATACAACCTAGTTGAGAAGACTTGTGCGGCCATGGTCTGGTTGATGAAGAAGCTTTGACAATACTTCCAGTCATATCAGATCATCGCCGTGGCCAAGACAGATCCGATGAAGTATCTCGTGGATACCCCGCTTTAGCAGGAAAGCTCTCAAGGTGGCTGTTGCTCTTATCTGAGTTTGATATTGTCTATGTTACTAAGAAGGTTATCAAAGGAAGAGCGGCGGCAGAATTTCTAGCTCATCATCCCGTCGAGTCCAACTATGTAGAGAATCTCGATTTTCCTGATGAGCAATTAGCAGTTGTTACAGTTGAGCCCAACTAGTGGGTCATGCTTTTCGATGGGGCTGTCAATAAACACGGAGCAGGCCTGGGTGTTATCATTGTCACACCAGAGAAAGAGGTGATTCCCCTCTTTAAACGCCTAGAGTTTCCAGTCACTAATAACGGGGTAGAATATGAAGCGTGCTTGCTCGGGTTAGATGCATTAATCACTTTAAAGGCCATAGATGTCATCATCGTTGGGGATTCAATGTTAGTCATCAAACAGATTTATGGCGAATGGGATATAAAAGAAGAATCGATCCATCCATATACTGAAATTGCATCAGAAAGGATCCTCAGATTTGAGAAATGTGAGTTCAGATATGTACCACGAGATAAAAATCAGATGGTGAATGCTCTCGCCACTTTATCCTCTATGTGGGAAGGTCCAGTCGCCAATCCAATGAAACCATTGATCCTTGAAACATTTGGAAAGCCCTAATTTGAAGAAGTCTCAGTAATGGTTACTACAGTCGACAACAAGCCTTGGTACTTTGACATCCAGTGGATCCTAGAAAAAGGGGAATATCCCGAGCGGTCCACCAACACAAAAAAAACCACGCTTCAAAAGCTAGAAGCACAATTTGACTATTCAAAGAGGAATTATTCAAACGGACATCAGAAGGTGTCCTACTCAGGTGCCTGACAGAAACAGAAGCTGAATCAGTTATGCAACAGCTACACTCGAGACAGTATGGGTCGAGTGGCCCTAGCCAGGAAGATCACGAGGCAGGGGTACTTTTGGCTAACCATGCAACATGACTGCATCTGGAAAGTGATGAAATGTCACGAATGTAAGATCTATGGGAACCTGCAATATCTACCACCAATAGAGCTTCAGAGCTTAGCCACTCCTTGGCCATTCTCGGCTTGGGGGATAGACATCATCAGAGAAATTCACCTTGTAGCTTCCAACGGACACAAGTTCATCATTGTGGCAGCTGATTACTTCTCAAAATGGGTTGAAGCCAATTCCTATCCCACTATCACTGCGAAAGCGATGGCCAAGTTCATTGAGAGAGAGATCTTTTCCAGATACAGGATACCGCACCATGTGGTTACTGATAACGGTGTACAATTCCAAGGGGCAACCGCGGAATTGGTAGCAGAACATGGAATAGAGCATCACAGGTCTTCTCCTTACAGACT
>CAOJCR016453463.1:0-14101 GCA_948330485.1 Euphorbia neoarborescens
AGGGGAGAAGTGATATGGAGCATAAAATGCAATCACTTTTGAGCTTTAGAAATCTAAGTACCTAAAAATGCCTTGAGATTTGTACTAAGTACATGTGAGCTAAAATTGTCCTAAAAAAACTAGCATCTTATTTGGATATAGTTGTTTATCATGTTTTAAAGCAAGTAGTGAATATCAAACTAATAAGCTAAGAAGATCCTTATGTTATACATGTACCAACTATACATAACTTATTGAGTTGCATTTTGATGTTGAACTAAAAGTTAAGGGATTCCACAACACATTAAGCTTTATTCCTTAGCATATGGTTAAAGGAAATCTACTGTATAAATAAAGAAAGCATGATTTAAAGACAACATATAACTTTTCTTAAGGATAAGGAAAAGGTAAGTGTGGGGGAATTTGATACGATGTGCAAAGCACATGTATTTGACATACAAAACAAGCTAAAATATGTGTATTTTGTTTATTTAACGAGTATTTTGTGTTAGAATGTTTATTTTTTAGTTTTTTCAAAACTAAAGATGTTTTTAGGACATTTATAAAGGATCGGGACAAACGGCTTGAATTATGGATAAAAAACGAATAAAATCCCAAAATTAAGGGACAATGGATAGAACGGTGTCGCAATCGCGACTCCCATATGTCTCGATCGCGACACAAGCCAGCATGCCAAATTTTGAAGAACACACAAGGTGTCACGATCATGACTCCTCTGTCGAAATCATGACCCCTATGTAGCGATTGCTACCTACTCAAAATTCAGACTGTTGGTGCAACGGTCAACATAAAAATGGCTATTATTCTCCCTCTATTTTCCCTCCAATTCAACCTTTATTCATTCCTAACCAATCCTAATGCATCCTATCCCTTTAAAACCAATCATAAACAGTTATAACATCCTAAAACTCTATAAATAGCCATTAAATTCAAGTTTTACAGCAGATTTTAGAAAGGAGAGAAATCACTTAAAGAAGAGAAAGAAGTTCTAGAGAGAGAATCTATCAAGGACAAATTCCACAGTAAGGAGAAGACCCTTAGGAGTAAGAAGAATCCCTTCCATTTAGAAGAAGCATCCTTCTTGTATGGAAAGGTTTACAGCTCCATTAAAAGTTATAACCCTTTCCATGGTATTTTCTGTGTTTCTGTTTTTCTGTTTCGAATGATTATTAATCACACTCTTATATTTGATCATTTCTTGCACGAAATTCCCCGAAGTTATGACATGCTCCGTTAGGCAATCACTGCAAATGATTCACAACCATTTGTATTGGTTGATTTTACAGTTTTTAGTGTAAGAGTTCTTCATTATCTGCTAAGTGTTCTAAATATAAGGTTTTATGGATTTTCTTGTTATGATTTGATATTCTTCATTTAATTCTTGACTTAAATGTTAAAATACATATATCGAGTTAATCATCACCGAGTATGTATGGGATTAAGATGAGCTTTAATGTTAAAGACATTGATATTATGCATGTACACTTAAATGTATGGAAATGGCTTACAATGTTTATGTAATATTGTATGCTTGATTTATGCATGAATTTGGTTAAAGTTAATCACACTTAACCTTATATTTAATCACCATGATAATTAAAAGGTGATCTTTATCCATGCATTTGAATAACAAGTGATAATAAGGGAGTTATGAATATTTTGTACAGAAAATCTAAATGTTGAAATGATTCTTAATAGGAAATGGATGACATGGATGTACTTCTATGTGTTTTTGATATGTTGTTGGATTCATAATAAACCAACCACTATTAGATTACCATAAATATAAAATAAGAGTATCAAACCTAATGTGTATGCTTTTCCTTATGGGATAGATACTCGAACTTAAAAAATCCGTTTTATACTACTAGTGTGACCCGTATACTTGCGGTATTATGTGAATTTATGTTAATAAGACCAACTTTGATGTGGGTATATGCATGATGAACCAAAATAGTACCTTAACGTAAAAATTTACACCATAAAGCTCCTACATCTATTACATAGTTAGATGCATCATCCTCCACAGGTAGAGGGTCTTCAGCTACTAGTGCTGGAGCTTCAGTCATTACTTCTTCGATTGCTGCAGCTGGAGGTGGAGGTGGATCTTCTCCCAAAAACTTTTCTCGAATCATATGAAGCACGCCAGTTCCCTGAAGGGCCTTACCTTTAACCATAGCCTTTGAGATTTCTTTCGCTTTGATTCTCAAAATGTTGTGAACTTCCCCTACAGTCTCACTGCTTTGAGCAGACATCAAAGTATAGTAGTTAGGGTCTCACGGATGGCATCCATAGCTTCTGATATCCCATGAGGAAGTGGACTACCACCATTTTCTACTCTTTCTTCAGCTGGCTCTTTCCTAGGGGCTATGGTTTCCTCGATTATCTCCTTGAGAGTATCTTCCGTATAGTTCATAACAACATTAAAAATCTGAAAACCAGGGACTACTTCTCCAAGGTGCTCCACTAGTTTAGGACCTCTGCCGTATATGGGCTCTTCAGCTCTGATAAAATTGACATACAGAAAATCCATCACGTTCCTCTTCTTGGTCAGCATTTTGAGGCGATATCCCAACACTTTCTTGCTCTTTTGAGTTGGTACATAGACTGGGTCAATGATCCCTTACAAGTTCTTCCCGATCCCTCAGCCGAGTTGGTAATTCATCCTTTCCAAGTACTTATAGACCCATGCTTTGACTGGAAGTACCCTTTCATTTTTCTATATTCTAGATCTTGGCCCCAGTTTTTTTTATGCAGACCACTTGAAACCCCACTGTAGGAAGTTCTATCGCTGCTAGAGCTGCCAAGACACTTGTTTGATCCGCTTTAATTGTCACTGTTTTATCGTCCTCATGCAGCTTGATTTTCTGGTGGAATATGGAGGATAACCCTGCCAACGAATGGATCCATGGTCTATCCAGAAGTAGGGAAAGGGTCACTAGAATGTCTATCACAATGAACACAATCTTAGCTCTCACTCCTACTATCATCACATGCTCTGATGATAGTGGTGGACTTCCTCAGCATTTCTTCATTAAGGGATAGGAGAGGGAGGATCTTAAGTGGGACGATATTCAGGGCTGACCCATCGTCAACCATAATAAAAGGCATTAGAAATCCATGATTTTCACTTTCAAATACATCGCCCTGTTAGGTCCTCGACCCTCGGGAGGCAAGTCTGCATCTGAGAATAATATTATCGAGGACTTTTGTGTAAGCACTTGATCTACCGCTTCTCCCTTAGCCACACTTTCGATCATGCTTCACGCTTCTTTAGGGAAAGACATAGGGGCTGCTTCAATTTCCATCAGTTTCTTTACAGTCGCCTATTTGTGGCATTTAGATTCTTTCAGTAGTTGCCAGACACTGACCCTGGCCTGAGTTTTCTTCAATTGGTCTACTATTATATCATCTGTGACTGCTAATGGAGGATAAGGAACTGTGATGGGTACTGACGTAGGTATACTCTGACCCTGAGGATCATTACTCTGCTTCTGTACTACTGGCCCATTATCGTGCTGTCTTGGTGAGTTTTTGCCTCCATTCTGACCACCTCTTCCTCTGAATCTGAACACCCACCCACTGCGGGGTTACATTATTGATTTTCCAATCTTCGGGGCCTAAACAAATCTCTGTATTCACTGATACCGGCCATGGTGTCTGTTTTTCTACTTTCTCAGATTCTTCCTCTTCTGAATCAATTTCTATCAAATTGACTTTGGCTGGTTTAACTTTTAGAACACTATTGGAAGCTTCGTTCTTGGGATCTAGAAGAAATTCCTCCTCACTGTCATCAGTCCCAATATCCTCCAATCTTATTCCTTTCAGCTGTCTGGAAGTGGCCGAGACATTCTCGACCTTGGCTTCTTCTTGCTTCTTTGATAGTTCTTTCATGATTAGGCTCTCAAGTATGCCAAATTTTACCATATTCACATGCCCCCCAAACCTTGGCAAAGGATTGGTCTTGGTGTTGGGTTTGGCTGGTGGCTCTTGCAGGTGACCTTTACTGATGAGCTTCAAAATTTCATATAGCAAGGAAGAGCATTCATCTATTTTGTGTCCTGTCACAACATAGTAATCATAGAAATTATCTCTATTTTATGGGGCAGGATGAGCATGCATTCTGATCGAATCGAGCAGCCCGGCCTTCCTACATTTGAAGAAGAGTTTAGATAAACTCATGGCCCATGGATTAACCACTGCCTTCTTCTTTGTCTCTCTTGGCTATCGATAGCCTGATTGATGTCAGACACATCAATATTCGAAACCGCTATAGGGCTTAGCTTAGAACCTAAACTTTGGCCTGAAGGCTTGTAACTCATAGAGAAGATCTTGGGCTTAAAACCTAAACTCTATGTCTGTTTTGGGAGAACCTTGTATTTATCCACCCTTTTGCCCATCTCCAACACTTCAAGATAAGAGCCGAAAGTCCTATATCACATTTCTTTTCTGTACACATCTCAGCTACCATCCACTAATCTGATTATGAGTTCAGACATTAATGGCTTTACGGATAAAATGTTTATCATTTTGAGCCATCTCTGATAGTAATCATGGAAAGATTCGCCCGATAGTTGGCAGACTGCCTTAAGATCCTATAGAGAAGTCTTGAATTCAGTGTTATTGTAAGCGTAATTGCTCATAAATTCCTTTGATAGTGTTTCCCAATCCCTTCTGGTTGTTGGTTGTACCAACTAGTGGCCTCACCATCCAGTGTGGTAGGGAACAATTGTACAATCTGATTTGGCTCAACCCAGCCATAGTTAAGACAGTGACAAATTAGTTATATACGGTACTGGATAGCCTTTTCCTTTAAAAGGGTGGAAATCTTTCCATCCCTGTAGCTTAGAGATCTCTGGGATTGGCATACTTTAGTTCTTTGACTGACAACATGTTGAGGACTTTTTCTAAGACCTCATGCTGCTCCTTCAGTTACTTCTGAAGCTGCTCTTATATTGAGATTTGCCATGCTAACAATGACCTGAGAGCTTCAATCTCTCGTATATCTCCTTGTGGGGTCTGAAAAGCTGGTGGTCTTTGCATTTCTTGAGGAGTGAGAACCTCATTCTGTACTGAAACTTACACAAGCGGTGGGTTGGATGGCCCCAAGCGAGAGAGCCTTTGAGCTTCTAAAACAGCTGCTTCTTTGTTGCTAATAGGTCCGTGAACTATTCTGAATTCAACAGATCGGTAATCATTTGGTGCAATTTTGTTCATGTAACCCCTCAGTTTTATGTTTCATTCCCCCTGGGCAATTCTGGATTATCCTGATTTAGATTTAACTCTGCCATACCCTCTATAGCTTTAAACTGATTTTGTGACTGTTCGGTGAAATCTGGTTCCTCTTTCAACCCCTTACACAACTCTGTTTGTATCTTGCCCCAGTTCTACTCTGACCAACTGAGATCCTGTCTACCTCTAAACTACACATTAAACAACGAGCTTAGTATGATGCATGAAAATGGATAGAAGGTACGTGTCAGTGCACAGAATTAAGAATGACTATGATCTAATGATGTGGCCATCGACCGCTTGGTATGAATTGATGAAGAGGCTCAGTTCTGGAGCCTTAATGTAACACCCCAGGTCTGATCGGCTGGCCCCACAAACCACCACGAGTCTTTCCAGCATGCTTTGTCCTCACTCGCATGCTTCCTGGAAATCACTTCCCAGGAGGTCGCCCATCCTAGAATTGTTCCAAGTCAGACACGTTTAACTCTGGAGTTCTTCTTGAATAAGCTACCGAAAAGAAGATGCATCTTGATGGTATAGGTAGAATATCAACCCTTATAAGCTCCTTCTCGACTGTACCGTCCCATACCAATACAGCCTCAAAGTTGCTTGCCTTCTCGACTATACCGTCCCAAACCAGTATAGTCTTGAATACCCTCTCGTTCTGGAGTAGTTCAATTCATTCCTGCCCCCAATCGGCATCCTGCAGGCTTCTTGGGGTAAACACAAGGACTCTGCCTCAAATTCAGCGATCTGAGTCTCCTCAAGTTTGGCGATCTAACTCTGCCTCAAATTCAGCGATCTGAGTCTACCTCAAGTCGGGTCGTTACACTTAATTTGTCGAAAGGACTCGGTTCTTGAGCCTTAATTTGAAGATGATGTAAGGACTCGGTTCTGGCTTCTTAATTTGATAAAACAACTTAGTTTTGGAGCCATTAATTTGATGATGATGTAAAGACTCAGTTCTTGAGTCTTAATTTGATGAAAGGACTCAGTTCTGGAGCCTTTAATTTGATGAAGATGTAAAGACTCATTTTTGAAGTCTTAATTTGATGAAAGGACTCGGTTCTGGAGCCTTTATTTTGATGATGATGTGAAGACTCAGTTCTGGAGTCTTAATTTGATGAAAGGACTCAGTTCTGGAAAGGCCCTTTTGAATTCATTTTTGAAAATGGGATTTGAAAGAAACATAACTCATTTGACTTAAAAGAATGCGGTAAAAAGGAAAATGTTTTTAAAGATAAATTCAAACTCGAATATCTAAAAAAATAATGTTTCGAGTCGCCACTCAATTCCAAGCTCTACCAGGAATTAATTCATGGTATTTCCTAGATCCTAAGTCTCAAATCCAAAATCGTTATCCAGAGATAGGGTCCGGACAAGAGATCTACTAATCCATTCTCAAAACACGTTTTGGAAAATCGAAAATTATTTTGAAAACAAAGCATTTTTTTTGTAAAGACCTAAATTGATTTTATTTTATTTTTGGTGATCGCGCATGCAAAAGCTATAAATAAAGGCAGAAAAGTAAACACATATTTACAACCCTTCAAACAAGCTATCCTAGGGGTATATATGTAAAAATTTAGGGATTGTGATACAATTGCCTAAATATATACAAGAATCTATATGCAATGATAGTTTAAATAATTTAAATTAAATAAACTATCACAACATATTACCTAACTAATTCCTGCAAGATAGAAACCGTTAATCACCCACAAACATGGTGATTCTAAAATTCGGTCAATTTTGGAACTACGCTTTCACATAGGATAAAACATGGTAATTCTGATTTTTATTAAGAAAATATTATTTGGCTCAAATTACATATATTACATGCGAAAGTGGGTCGGTTATCTGCAAATACGGGATTTCCTCTATTGCACTGTTTTAGATGCATACATAAACTATTAAAAAAATTTAATCTAGGTCTATACAATCACGAATACAATCACAAACAAAAATATTAACAATTGCTAAACGCTAATGATAAGAATATAAACATCAATAAATACAAATGTAAAGCAATAAATAAATTATGATGTCATGTAACACTTTTTGGTAAATATGAAATTAAAATGATTTTGACAAATAAAAGAAATAAAAATACTGAAATTAAAAGAATTTTATTTAATTAATAAAAAATACTCATTTAAATCAATAATTGGCGACCAAAATGAATTTTTTTTCTACCAACGAAAATGTTAAACAACGGTGAAGCCACATGTGACTGGAAAACAAAATATACAAACATAAGACTTAAAAGACTGCACCGGGAAAGTGATTAACTACAGAACCGAACACATTACCCTAATTTTGAAAATAGCTTGACAGACAATAATTCGAAATCAAAATATGAGAAAAGCATTGTAAAAACTATGGAAAACACAATAACATGATTCATTTTTGAAAATTTGTCGATTGTATATCCAATCAATGAATTCGTATACTCGAGATGCCAACTGATGAAACTATCAAAAACTGACACAAACATCAAGTAGCTTAAAAGAAGTCATCAACTGAACCTTATTACAATAACATGATAATGATCCAATTGCTAAGCACAGAAAAATAAGGAACAAGCAGGCGATTCCATCATACGACGCAGATCATTAAGAAGATAATCAGCAATGATCAAATATAAGTCAGCAAAATAGGTGTACAAAAACAACATTAACAGAAACCATTCCCTCAGTAAACAAATTCGGTATACAGAATACCTAGTAAATGCCTAACAACATAACAACATCTAACTAAAAGACCTTAGCATCAATGCAAATTAGCATCCATGAGCTTAATTATATTTCCAATTCATTAGTATAGTTATCCAAAAATCAGAGTATAATTAAATCCTATAGCATCGATTCAGCCCGATTACCCAATCGGATCAATAGTTAACGCATTGAAGCATACAAAATTGTTTCAGTAACGAAACAGATCATCAAAAATAAGTCCTTAATCCAGTACAATAAATTCACAGGAACCACACGGTTAATTGAAATGGAAATCAGCCTACAAGCAATATCGAACTAATATTCATCCATAAACAAAAATCAAATTAAAATCATGAAGAACAAAGATCATTTGAGGCTCAGGGATACCTGAATGTAGTGTTCCTCAATTTAGAGAAGTCCCGAATGATCGATCCGTAATTTTAATTTAAATTCAAACCTCAGTTTAAAAAAAAACGTTACAAAATCTGTTGAGTTTCACACTCAATTTTCTTTTCTTTCACTATCGAATTCCCCCTCCAAAAACCCAAAATGACAGTTTTTAATCATCTTTTTATGTCGATATTTTCCTTTACTCTTTATTTCCATTTGTCCATTTGGAAATTCAATCTCCATTTTAGTAAGCCAATCTCCCTTTTCTTCATTAGGAAAGAAATCTCTTCGAAGAAAAGGAAAAGAAAACTTCAATCTGATTAAGCAAAGATTCCTCTCACTAATTAAGGATTTCCTTATCAAAAAGATGAAGAAGGGAAGAAATTAGAAGAAGAGTTGCTGCCATCTGCGTTTCTATTAATTTTTGTTTCCTACACAAGCCAAAAATACATCATTTGGCCATTTCATTAATAGACTAAAACGACGTAATTTTGACATGTACTTTTCTTAAAAATGTGACTGGAAGAAGAGTCGAACCTACGTCCTTCAGGAAGTGGTAAGGAATGCCTTCTATTAGGCTACATTCTCAATTTGGTAGTTATGTGTGTGTGTGTGTGTGTGTGTGTGTGCGTGTGTGTGTGTGTGTATATTTTCTTTTCACCCCTATTTCTTTCCTGGTCCGATTCAGTCTAACTGAAATTATAATTGTAAATTCAATTTTATTAATATAAAAATCATTTTGGAAAACGATTTTTAAAATTTAGCCCAACCTAAGCTATTGTTTTAACTCGGTCCAGCTAACGTGGAAGTCGTTGAAACTTGGATTTGAAAACCTTTGTACGAATCCTTTATTTTTGGAGCTTCTCATTTGAATAATTTGGAAGAACACATAAGCATACGAACATTTTTTATTATTACTTTTACCGTATTTATCACTTCATCAATAATTTTAGAAATAAAAATTTTTGCCCCTTCGATTAAGTGATAAATGAGGTAAATGGAATTCAAGCATTGTTGATGCCAAATGATTGATAGATCAATGAGATATGGTATGGACTTATTGTCTAATGCCAGTAGACTATGGAGTGCTGGACTTATTATCGATGCCAGATGATTAGCTGTTCTCAACTCTTTTCGACACTATTGTGCAGTGTGTGAGGGACTTCTTCCATGGACCGCGCAGGTGATATGCATATGTGCATAATGTATGTTTATACAGAGGTTTAATATATGAATTTATACAAATATTTGTAGTGAGGTTCCTCGAGATGTCGGGTCGCTCTGCCTTTAGCTGGAAATTCTCGGGTCTAGCTGTCAAATGAGTCATGCAGGTGTGTGAAGACTCTTCCTGTGTTATCATCGATTTTTTATAGTAGTAACAAAAAGATGGGATTTGTGCTCTAATTTTTGCCTGGACTGCAGGAAACCTCCTGGTTTTCACCCCAGCGAGCTGCTCTTACTTTTGTTCGGTCTGCTAAGAACCTCTCAGTTTTTGTATCGATGAACTCCTTTTTTTTGCTAGCTCTAACTTTTTCTTGGACCGCCGAGAACCTCTTAGTTGTCTCCCCAATGAGCTGCTCAAATTTTTAACTAGTCCGCTGAAAATTTCTCAATTTTTGTCCCAATGAGTTCCTTTTTTTGCAAGAAAACGACCTTGACAATGATACAAAAGATGAATGAAGTCATATCTATGAGGATTAAACTTAGGCCATAATTTTTTCATGCTTTTGATTGCTCTCATTTCTTATATATGCGATTTAAGGCTTTCACTGGAATTTTCATTCAAAAGTACTGAGCAAAATAATACTTTCATTAATGAAATAAAACATGGGAATTTGGACGTCACAAAAGTGATATACATTTCTAATCTGAATTCTACCAACAGGAATCCCTATACGGGTTTTATGCTCGATGAACTCTCATTTTGTTTGCCTTAATTCTTGCCTGAACTACCTTTTTGGTTTTTAGCTCAACAGGCACGTTCTTTACAAGTTCAGGGCGGCCATTTCTTTTCTTACTGATTTTCTAAGTGCAGTGAATCCAGCAGGCCTTCATTTTGTAGCTTTCACACTTGGTACTTCTTCAAGTGATCTTGGTTGATGGGAGTAGTGAATTTGCTACCGCCTAGGACGGTAATCTTGACTGGCCCTTCGGAGAAGATTTTTGTGATGACATAGGGTCCTTCCTAGTTTTGCTTGAATTTTCTGCTGACATCGGTGTAAGTCGGCCTTAACTGCTTAAGAACTAGGTCTCCTACCTGTAGAGGTTGAGGGGACTTCTTGACTTTCTTATCGTAGGCCCGAGCCATCCGTTGCTGATACCTTTGCAAACTGTGTAATGCTGATAACCATTTTTCATCTAAGATTCTAGCTTCGTATATCTGCCCCTAACCCATTTAGAATCTGGCAGTTGTGCCTCTAGTGCTATTCTGAGCGATTGAATTTCAGTCTCAATAGGGAGCACTACTTCCATCCTATATACCAAGGAGTAAGGAGTCTTTCCAATGGGTGTTCTGATGCTGGTACGGTAACCCTATAGTGCGAGTGGTAGCTTGTCTGCCCAATCTCAATAAGTGCTCACCATCAGAATTCTCTTTATCGACTTATTCGTTGCTTCCACCGCCCTGTTAGCTTGTGGTCAGTAGAGAGAAGATTTGTGATGCTCTATTCCATGTCGGTTTAGTAAGTCTATTGTTTCTGCTTGAAATTGCATCCCATTGTCTGAGATGATATGGTGTGGGATCCTGTATCGAGAAAGGATCTATTTAGAAATAAACCTGGCCATCTGGTTTGTTGTGATTGTGATGTAGGATTCTGCTTCAATCCACTTCGAAAAGTAATCAACTGCTACTATTATTAATCTGTGCTCATTGGAGGCTGTTGGTCGGATCTCCCCAATGATATCAATGCCCCATGCGGAAAATGGCCAGGGTGTTGACAGGTTTTGTAACTCTAGTGGTGGTAAGTGGCTGAGGTCACCATGGATTTCACATTCGTGGAACTTTCGTACTTCCTCTACATAGTCAGTTTTCATAGTGAGCTAGAAACATCTCATTCTCACAATCTTCTTTGCAAGGGCCAATCCGTTTATATGAGGATCGCAATCTCTTGAATGGGTCTGTTGCATGACTTATTGTGCCTCTTTCTTGTCAAAACATCTTAGGAGTAAACCGTCTGATGTTTTTCAGAACAACTGATTCTGGACACATCTATACTAAGCTTCCAGCCTCTTAATCGTTGCCTTATCTGGTTCTGTAGCATCAACTGGGAACAATCCACTTTGTAGAAAGGTTGGTATATCAAAGTACTAGGGCTTCTCCTCTACTGTAGCACACTGAACTCTAGATGTCTAGAAGTAGTGCACTGAAGCTGTTTCCACTATCAAGAGCTTTATCGGATTCTCTTCTAGGTTCTCCCATATGGATACCAGAGTTGCCAGTGAATCTGCCATCTAATTATTATCCCAAGATAAGTGTTTGAATTCACAAGACTTAAATGATGTGCTCTATTCCCATACAGCTTCAAGGTAGGGCAGTAGAGACTCTTCTCTAATTTCCCACTTACTGATGACTTGCTTGATAATTAACATGGAATCACCCATGATGAGAACATGGGATGCTTGGAGGTTTCGCAGTGCATCCATCCCGAACAAGCAAGCCTCATATTTGGCTCTGTTGTTAGTTATATGAAACTCCAAATGTTTTGATAAAGGAATGATTTCTCCTTCTGGTGTGGTTATGACTACTCTACGACTTGCCCCTTTTTTGTTGACGGCCTCGTCGAAGAACATTAACCATTTTTATACTGATTCTTCTTCAACAGTCGCTAGTTGTTCATCTGGGAATTCGAAGTTTTCCTCATATTCAGAGTCCATGGGTTTTTGTGCCAGGAATTCATCTACAGATCTCCCTTTGATCACTTTTTGGGTCACGTACTCCATGTCAAATTCTGATAGGAGCAACAACCATCTAGATAGCTTGTGCCGCATATAGATATTTCATGGGGTCGACCTTGGTGACTGATTGAACTCGATAAGACTGGAAATAGTGTCGCAGCTTCTTTGTCAACCAAACCACTGCTGCACAGGTTTTCTCAACCAGAGTATACCGAGATTTGTAATCCAAGAACTTCTTGCTTAGATAAAAGATGGGATATTCCTTCCTTGCTTTATCTTCTTGGACTAACATTGCCCCTACAGCATTATCCTCGATGGCCAGGTATATGATTAGAGGCCTCCCGAGAACTGTTGGTCGTAGCACTAGAGGGTTCATTTGATAAGCCTTTATATCAAAGGCTGCCTAGCCCTGATCGTTCCAAATGACTGGTTGATTCTTCCTTAAAAATTTGAAAATTGGCTCACAAACTGCTGTAAATTTAGTACTGAAACGACTAACATATTGTAAGGAGCCGAGGAAAGCTCTTACTACTTTTTCTGTCTTTGGAGCTGAAATTTCCCATATGCCTTTAATCTTATCAGGATTCATCTCAATGCCTCGTTGGCTCACAATATTCCCCAGAAGCTTCCCTGAGGTTATACCGAAGGCATATTTACTAGGATTCAGCCGCAGGTTATATTTTTCTGTCCTAATTAGGAACTTATCAAGTACAGCTGCATGCTCAGCCCTTGTGTCGGATTTTACTAACATATCATCCATATAAACTTCCACATCTTTGTGCATCATGTCATGGAGTAGGGTAGTCACAGCTCTCGGGTATGTTTCCCCTGGCATTCTTTAACCCAAACGATATCACTTTGTAGCAGTATGTTCCCCATTTTGTTATAAAGGCAATTTTAGCTTTATCCGCCACTAACATTAAGATCTGGTTGTATCCTGAGAATCCATCCATAAAGGAGTACATAGCTCATCTGGTGGCGCTGTCCATCAGGATATTAATATGGGGCAGTGGGAAATCATCCTTTGTCGATGCTTTATTCAAATCCTTGAAGTCCACACAAACTCTGGCTCAACCATCTTTCTTGGGCACTGGCACCACTTTAGATAGCAACTGGAGGTACTCTTCCACCTCAATAAACTTTGCCTGTAACTGCTTCTGAATTTTCTCCCTAACCTTTTTGGCCCACTCTAGTCGCAACCTTCAGAGTTTCTGCCTTACTGGCTTCATGTTTGGGTTGGTTGGAATTCTGTGCTCTGTAATATCTTTGTCCATTCCCAGCATAGCCTCATATAACCATGCGAATGCTGTTTCATGTCTACCTAGTGTGGATGATATATTTCTTCTTTCCTCAAAAGTCATATCAGAAGAAATGTATACCATTTTTGGCTCATTAATAGTTCCAATGTTTATTTCATGCAATAATGTGTTATTTATGCTACATACATTGCATGAATGTTCGATGAATGCATGAAATCACAAAAATATAAGTCACAGAGGTAATCAAAAGTGGAGTACATATTGTTAAAGGCCTTATAGGCAGAGTTGTCAACATTAAATAAAGCTCCTACATCTATTCCATAGTTAAATGCATCATCCTCCACAGGTGGAGGTTCTTCAGCTGTTGGTGCTGGAGCTTCAGTCATTACTTCTTCGATTACTGTAGCTAGAGCTGGAGGTGGATCTTCTCCCAAAAACTTATCTCGAATCATATCAAGCACGCCAGTTCCCTAAAGGGCCTTACCTTTAACCACAGACCTAGAGATTTCTTCTGCTTTGATTCTCAGAATGTTGTGAGCTTCCCCCACAGTCTCACTGCTTTTAGCAGACTTCAAAATTATAGTAGTTAGGGTCTCATAGATGGCATCC
>CAOJCR016454427.1:0-20536 GCA_948330485.1 Euphorbia neoarborescens
AAATTCCACCATCAGTCTTTTTTATATCATTTTTTCATTTCTTTTTTCCCAAATCTAAGCCCCAAAAATCAGGGGTTGCATTAATTGTCCATTTTCATGTTTCTTTTCCTTTTTATTCACTGATCCTCTTTTTCCAAGTCAAAGCCCCCTTTTTTTCTTTCTTCTTATTTCATTTTCTTAACAAAAAAACCTTTTTCTTTTCTTACTATGATAATCCAAAATCTTTTATTTTCTTTTCATCTTTTTACCTTTTCCATAAACTAAATTCTTTTATTTATTTTAAACCTTTTTATTTTTCTTTTCCCCATAATTCAAATTCATTTTGTTTAAATTTTTATCTTTTTTATAATTGAAATTTACTTTTCCTTTGTTTTTTATATTTATTTTAAAACCTTTTTATTTTTCTTTTTATCTTTTCCATAAACTAAAAAACATTTTTATTTTTTATTTGATTACTGATTGTGGATTATGGGCTTTTGGTGTGTGGCCCTTAAAATGGATTTAAGCCTAATTGGGTCTTAGGCCCACACACCCAAGGTTGGGTTTGGCCTCACAAAAAACATGAAAATCATTAATCTCGGGTTTTTTGATTCTCATTATATAGGTACCGTTGTTCTAGGCCTTCTCTCTTGAGCAACCTGAGTGAAAGTGTAAAAGGAATTGGAAGATATTGGTTTCATCATTGCCCTGGGGAAAATATCTCGTGCTCACAGTTGCCCTCTTATAAGAAAATTCTTTTCAAGTAGAAATTTCAAACACAAAGTGAGCATACTGTAAACTGATTAACGTGCTTCAACCTTTATTGCACCACATAAAGATTAAAACAACACTGCTGTACTCATCTCCTTGTCAAGAATTATTTGAGGACATTAGTTTTGCCCCTGATTGCAGAATAACTATAAGCTTCTACTCCCATGCTACGTACGAAACATTTTCTTATCCTCAATCCTTGGGCTTTGTACCAAGACATGAGGTTTCTACCATATTTATCTTTTAATTAAAAATTTTGGAAACAAAAATTTTTTCCCTATCGATTAAGAGGTAAATGAGTTAGAAAGGGTTTGGGATCGTTGTTGATACCCGTAAGCCCTAAATAATTCTAGACTTATTTTCTACTGCTAGGTAGTTGATGATATAATGGTCTAGACTTATTTTCTAATGACAGACAATCGATCATACGATGGTCTAGACTTATTAAATATTGCTAGATGGTTGATGATATGATGGTCTGGACTTATTATATAATACTAAACAATCGATGATATGATGGTCTGGACTTATTGACTGTTGCCAGATGGCTGATGATATGATGGTCTAAACTGATTGTCTAATACCAGAAAATCGATGATATGATGGTCTGGACTTGTTGTCTAATGCCAGATAATTGATGATGTGATGGTCTGGACTTATTGACTATTGCCAGATGACTGATGAATGAAATATGACTTGGACTTATTATCTAATGCCAGTGGAACATAGAATTCTGAACTTATTGACTATTGCCAGATGATTAATGAATGAAATATGGTTTGGACTTATTGTCTAATGTCAGTAGACCATAAAATTCTAGACTTATTGTAACACCCCGTCCCGAATGTTACAAGTGTTATGAGTGAGACCTCACCTCAACTACTCAATTCATTGAGGTAATATCTCATAAAAGAAAAGAAACTAGAATTTAGCACCTTAAAAACAATTAAACAATGTAGTTTAAAACACAATTCAACAAGAATTCCTTTAATAAAAGTCAACACTTTTAGAAAACATACAAAACAAAATATACTAAAAAAACCTATTGCCGACAACCTCTCAGTGCCCCGACCAGCACCTCCGAACCAATAGTCTGCATATGCTTACCTGGGCTCTTTCCTAAAACATTTTAAAAACATTTGAAAAATGCGAGATTATGAAATCTCAGTAAGTGAATATCAACTATACAAAAACATTCGAAAACTTTCAATAAAACATATTTTTTTCCATACAACAATTTAAATCATAATTTTTATAAATCAAAAACATAATCACAAAATCATTTAAACTCTTCATATATCAACCAAGATAAACATTGCTTGAAACCGATTTGTTAAATCTCATAACTTATATACATAACTCAAAATTAGATATATCCAAAATCAATTCCATCTATCTTAGACTCGTCCCCAAATATCACCTATCAACTTACGATAGGATTTTCAATCAAGTGTAACCATATATATAAACTTATCTTGTATGGCCTTATGCAATTATTTTGCTGCCAAGACCGAAAGAATCGAGATCTCTATCACCGCCTATCAACGCATAAACTTGTACAACATTTCGTAACCAGCAACGATAGGACTTAAATCTGTGTATACACAAGGCTATCTCTCATTAGATAGGTCTTTACTAAATACTCACACCAGACCCGTCAAGAGAGATGTTTAAAATCCATATCTTATCTCAAATCAAAATCAAATTCAAGCCAATGAAATACTTCAATACACTTTTTCAACAACATAAAACCAAATAAATTGAAATTCATATTAACCTTTAACATTTATAATCAAATGCTAAAATCAACACACCGGATGACACCATCCATACCGAAATTCACGATCCGCATCAACAATTTCAAAATCATCATAATCAACCTCAAAATAACTCTTAAAATCTTACTTCTCAATACCAAAATCGTAAAATATTGATAAATTTAAAAAAAAAACAACAAACATCATACTAAGATTTACAATTCATAAAACATAAAAACTCCTCCATTATCTCTTCATAAACAAAATAAATCTTACTCACATATTAATCATCAAAACTTTAGTTTTCAATAATATAATTCCAACATCAAAGATTTATTCAACATAACAAAACCATAATCAAAACTCATAAATCAAAATTTAAGATAACACAACTAAAATTCATAATAAAACAATTCAATTTATCAAAAAGTGATTGAATATTCACTTACCTAATAAGAAGAATCAATTAACACCTTAAGGAGCCCAAACCTTCTAGTTACAACTTCAACTTCAATCTCCAAATGGAGTAACTCGACTTTAGACCAACTCCAACCCCATGGATAACTAATTTAGGATAAAAAAACCTCAAGTCTTTGAAGTAAAAGAGATGGAGAGCATGAAGAAAGAAGAAAAGAGAAGAGCAGGATTAAGAGGAAAGGAAAGGAGTTTTTCCCCTTCATTCAAATATCACACATCTTAAAATAATAATAAATATCTTTTATTTTAAAAATAAATAAAATCTCTACAATTTTCTCAAAAAATCTGAAGTATTATAGCTGAAAAACCAGTCAACACGCTGTGTTGGCTAATTAAAAATAGAAATTCGAATCGAACACGCCAATATGCCATCGTGTTGGCTCACATGCCATGTTGAGCATCAGAATCTCATCTCCACAATTCACATTCAAGAACGAGATGTTAGCTAGCTTGGGTCCAAATTTCGTGATGATCCAACGGTTAAAACTTAAGTTATAGAAGAAATAACGAGACTGATATAGAAGGGGTATGAAAAATGGGAAAAGAAAGAAAAAGTGGAAGAACCCTAACACACTTTCAAACCACTTCAAAACTTCAAATTCTAATCACCAATCCATAACACATCATTTTAACACAAATCAAACTTCTTAAATCATCCTAAATCTCATAAATCAACCTTCAAAAACATATAAAGATCAACTCAAACACTTTGTTATGATTCATTACTAATCCATCTAGTATCTATAAAACTTTATAATTAACACTTTAAATCTTTCAAAGTTCTGATTAACTCTTCATACTGAAATTCACCTTTTAATCCCTTCTATTATTTGTATCAAATATATTTAATCGCCCATTCTAAACCACAAATCACATTTAAACAATTTCTAACTTAGAAATCCTTAAATTTTCACTTAATAACCTTTTAAAAGAAATCTTTGTTAGTTTAATACGTAGATTTACACCAAATTATTCGTATAACTCCAAACCTTAATTCCTTAATTCCAATTCCTTATCAACCTATATACCAAATACTTGTAACTCCCGGGTCGGGATGTTACACTTATTGACTGTTGCCAGATGATAGATGAATGAAATATGGTTTGAACTTATTGTCTAATACCAGTAGATCATAAAATTCTTAACTTATTATCCTCAACTCTATTAGATTTTTTTAGGGAGAGAGTGTACGGTGACTTCTGCTATAGACCCTACGGATAATATGCACGTGTGCATGTGTATATAAATGGAGTGTATGCATGTGCAGACATTTATGATTGTGGATGATGTCATATTGGGTGGAAGACCCCTCTCAGGCTAGGCGTTGGCTAGCTTCTTCTTGGTGGTTTCATCCGAGTGAGGCTTTATAGGTTAGACAAGTGGCTACAGATAACCCTAAGGCTGAAAATGATGAAACTTCTTGATTTCATTTCAGATTAGGTCATCCTTTCTGATGACTTCTGAGGGATGGAAGATTATTTCGCCCTTAGTTGAGATGTCTTTGATTTGATCTCTAATGAATCAGATGTGGGGCCCTGAAGACCTTCCTTGTGTCGAGATTAGTGATAGTCAAATTTGATTTGTGCTCTAATTTTTACCTAGACCACCGGAAGCCTCCCAGTATTTGCTCAAGTAAGCTTTGGGTTGGCCTTGTCTTGCAATGCCAAGACTTTCAAATGGTTAGGTCATATGGATTTCTTTTTTAAATCTCCAAGTAGGTAAACTATCATGCAGAAGATGGTAGCTTTGGATCATGTCAGCTAAACATCATTGGAGTTCCCTTGGGGTAGGAATGAAATTATATTGGTTCAGGGGTTATATGAATGACATGCCCCTATTTGAATGGTAAAACAAATGGTTTCAGGATTAATGTAAATGACATGCCCCTCAGGTAAAGGTGAAGAGGGATGAGAACGTCTTTAAATTGTATGTGTCAAATTCATTTTTACAGAAAAATAGTGTGCTTTTATAATCATCTTGGTGCAATGTGCTTTCTATGAATGCATATTTAAACCAGATGACTTCATTTTTGCATGCGATGTCAACATGTAAAGATATTTTAATAGATATCGTTTATTGTTTGATGAACTCAAGCATGACTATTGTTAAAGAAAACTCAAAGTAACAGAAATTTTACATAGATTGTTCATTTTGTTGTTGTGTTTTTTTAGGTTGTTAATTCCTTCTGCTGGAGCATTCCCGGTTGCGAGCTGAGTACACCCAATACGTTGGTTATCACAATCCCTTAAGATTAGCTTATGTTAGGATGTCAATGCCTTTTTTCTGGAGCATTCCCGATTGTGAGCCGAGTACCCCCAATACATTGGACATCACAACCCCTTAAGATTACAAACTCAATTATTATTTTACTTGAAATAGGTGTCTCTTGACTTCTTTCGAATGTATTCATGATGGTTTCATACAACGTAATGAGATATATGACAGATATGCTTCATGAAGAAACAAAAATGTAAACACAAGATTATGAAGATAAACATTGCATAAGAAAGCAAAATAAAGTCATTTTCACTGCTTTAGGTTGTTTACAAAATACAGTTTTTAAGTCAGCAAAAATGGATAACACCTACAATGAAGTCATTATCATCCATACAAAAGGTTACATAGTGTTTTTATAAAAGACAAAATACCTCCCTATATGTAGGAAGTGTTTAGATGGAACATGCTAGTCGGCTAGGATTTCACAAGAAGGAGCTTACATCAGAAGTAAACTCTCATCTTCCTCCTCTTCTTCATCTAATTCAATATCCTCTAAGCAAACCTTCTATACTAGGTTGGTCATGGCTGACGTAGTCCCCATCTTCTGACCATCATTAGCTCGTGGGTTTTAGGCTACTATAAAATTCTTTTGTAGCCCTCTATTACCCTTTAGACAATTAACTTGATAAGAAGAAGCGGTTGTCGTCCCAAGCTTTTCTATCACCCATTTCTTAATAAGGTGCTTAATCTCATATAGCAGACTTTGACACTCATTAGTTTGGTGACCTTTATTCATGTCATAAGAGCAAAAGTTGTCACTATTGGATGGACTTAGCACTACTAACGGTTTGGCAGGGCAAGTATTCCTTTGTCTCTACATTACTCAAAGATATGGGATAGACTGACATCCCAAGGGTTCTTGAATGCCTTCTTCTTGGGAAGCTGGTTAGGGATGGATGGAGATTCTAAAAATTGTGGTGGTTTGTTGTTGGAGCTCTTAGGCATTTTTGGGTGATTGGGCCGCAGTTTGACTGGCTCTAAGTTAATGGTTTAGATATATCACTTCCAATTCCAGTGCGGTATACTTGGCCCTCATCTCAACCATTTTTGAGGTATTTTATACAATGGCATTTTTCACTATCTTGTTCAAGTTGCAGTTGAATTATACGGATGTCAGGTAGTCTGTCAGTGTGTCTATACTCCCATTTGTGATCACCTAGTGAGGATCCATTTTAGCTTCAAAGAGTACCCTACCAATTCTGACCCTTCTCTGGTTATCGACTTTGATCTTGAATTGCCACTAGGGTCTCCACTGATGCAAACATAGATACATGTAAGTACAATAAGTAAAGGCATGATCATGTAATGTAGTGTAATGATATTCATGCTGAATACAAGTAAATATATAAATGTTTACGGTATAAACAAGTGTAAAAGGAAGACGTGAGATTTAACCTCTAACCACCTGTAGATGACTAGATTCTGGATTAGAGAGTGCCAATCATATGATTAGATAGTACTGACTGCACATAATATACTCACCATGGTGCTCATGTTTTAGATGCAATATGTAGGGATACATGACATGTAGAGTGCAGAATGGTGGTTAGACTATAACAAGATATGCAGGATGTGATACATATATGAGACGGTGATGAATAATGATGATGACATGTAGAACATATGGATTGATAGAGTAGAGGACTTATAGGATTCAAAAGGCATTGATCGGAGGATACCGATCACATTGACAATTAGAGAGTGCTGACCTGTACGATTGGAGGATACCGATCACATTGACAATCAGAGAGTGCTGGCCTGTATGATCAGAGGATGCCAATCACATTGATAGTCAAAGAGTGCTGACCTGCACGATCAGGGGATGCCATTCATATTAACAGTCAGAGAGTGCTGACCAGTACGATCAGAGGATGCCGATCACATTGACAGTCAAAGATTTCTGGCTTGAATGATTAGAGAGTGCTAATCACACGATTAGATGGTGCTAACCACACATAAAAGACATATAACCTCCAGCTACCTGTAGGTAACCAGATTTTGGGTCAGAGAGTGCTGACCACACGAACAGAGGGTGCTATTCACACTATTATTTAGTGCTCATCACACACAATGGACATATAACCACCAGCTACCCATAGGAAACTAGCTTCTGGGTCAAAGAGTGCTGACCATATGAACAAAGGGTGCTGTTCACATGATTAGTTAATGTTAATCACACAAAATAGATATATAACCTCTAGCTATTCATTGGCAACCAGATTCTGGGTCAAAGAGTGCTGACCATACGAATAGAGGGTGCTACATGATTAGCTAGTGCTAATCACACACAACAGACATATAACTGCTAGCTACCTGTAGGCGACCAGATTTTGGTTTAGGCGACCAGATTCTAGTTCAGAGAGTGCTGACCACATAAACAGAGGTTGCTGTTCGCACGATTAGTAGTGTTAAACACATACAACAGATATATAACCTCCAGTTACCCGTAGAAAACCAGATTCTGGGTCAGAGAGTGCTGACCACATGAATAGAGGGTGCTATTCACACGATTAGTTAGTGCTAATCACACATAATGTCATCACGATTTCCTAATTTCATGCAACATGGTTTACAACCATATGACATGATCAAATTAAAGACATCCTTTTTGAAGCCTTAATTTGATGATGTGGTCTTCGACCATTAATTATGATTTTAATGAAAGGTCTCATCTTTGGAGCCTTAATTTATTGCCTTTGACCATGTGATACGATTTGATGAAAGGACTCATATTTTGAGCCTTGATTTATAGTCTTCGACCATGTGATATGATTTAATGAAAGGTCTTATCTTTAGAGACTTAATTTTTTATGATGTAGCCTTAGACTATATGATATGATTTTGATAAAAGGTCTCGTCTTTAGAGCCTTAAATTTTTGATGATGTGGTCTTCGACCATATGATATGATTTGGATGAAAGGTTTCATCTTTATAGCCTAAATTTTTGATGATGTGGTCTTCGACCTTGTGATATGATTTTGATGAAAGGTCTCGTCTTTGGAGTCTTAAATTTTTGATGATGTGGTCTTCGACCATATGATATGATTTGGATGAAAGGTCTCTATTTTAGAGCCTTGATTCTTGATATGGTTTATAACCATATGATATGATTGAATGAAAGGAATCCATTTTAGAGCCTTGATTTTGATGATATAGTTTGTAACCATATGATATGATTGCATGAAAGGCATCCGTTTTGGAGCCTTGATTCTTGATATGGTTTGCAACCATATGACATGATTGAATGAAAGGAATGTTGTACCTAATATTCGATATGGCTTGTAACCATATGATATGACTTGAATGAGGGCATTTGTGCCTAATTATTGATATGGTTTGCAACCATATGTTATGTTTTGAATTAGGGCATGTATGAATGACATGTGATTTGAATGTAAGGTTATGATATTTTGCATGACATAATATTTGAATGCATGTTTATGGTATTTACATGACATGATATTTTAATGCATGTTGATGACATAATATTTTAATGCATGTTTATGGCATATGCATGACACAATATTTGAATGCATGTTCTTGGCATATGCATGACACACTATTTTAATGCATGTTCATGCTATATGCATGACATGATATTCGAATGCATGTTCTTGGCATTTGCATGACATAGTAATTGAATGCATGGTCATGACATTTGCATTACATAATATTCGAATGCATGTTTATGGTACCTGCATGTCATGGCATGTTTGTGTTATAGTGCAGATCATGAATGATGTGACGATGAATGGTAAAGGGTGATATGCTGAGAAATGAATAACATGATCAAACATGTTACCGTGCACAACATGGGTGATGTCAAGATGAATGGCATGGTATGATATGCCAAAAGATAAATATCATGACATAACACGCCATGATAAATGATATGTGGCATGTTATGATGTACCAAAAGATAAATGTCACGACATGGTGTGCCATGGTGAATGACATATGATGATGTCATGATGTATATCATAAAACATGATTTGCCTAAAGATGAATGATATGACATAATATGCCATAATGAATGACATGTAATGATGTCATGATGAATAGCATTGAATGATATTATGGTGAATGACATAGTATGATATGCCAAAAGATAATTATCATGGCATAATGCGCCATGATGAATGATGTGTGATGATATCAAGATGAATGGCCTAAGATATGATATGTCTAGTAGTGAATGACATGACATAATATGCCATGATGAACCATATGTGATGATGTCATGATGAATGACATATCAATATATGCCTAATGAAAAAAATTCATGGCATAACATGTCATTATGAATGACATGTGATGATGTCAAGGCGAATGGCATGGTATGATACCTAAAGATGAATGTCATGGCATAACATACCATGATGAATGACACACAATGATGTCATTACGAATGGTATGTGATAATACTGTGATGAATGGCATAATATATGACATATCTTGTGATGAATGATATGACGTGCCATGCCATGGTGAATGACATGTAATAGCGTCATAATGAATGGCATAAAATATGATATGCCTAAAGTTGAAAGATGTGACATAACATGCCAAGGTGAATGACATGTAATGATGCCATGATGAATGGCATAGCATTATATACCTAAATCTAAATGACATGGAAGAATGTTTCATGATGAATGACATGTGATAATGGCTTTATGAATGGTATAACATTACATGCTTGAGTCTAAACGACATGGTAGAATATGTCATGATGAATGACACGTGATAATATCTTTATAAATGGCATAGCATTATATGCCAAATGCTAAATGACATGTCAGGATGAACGATATATGATGATGCTAAGATGTATGGCATGACATAACATCGTGAAGAATGGCATAGCATTATATGCCCAAATTTGAATAATATGGTAGAATATGATGTGATACGCATAACACAAGAATTGAAACAAGACGGATAACCATATTTGGATGCTTTAATACCAAGTGTATATGTTATGCTTGTGGGTGGGTGATTAATGTTTGTAATGTGTATGGTATTGAGGTGAATATTGATAATTCACACAAGTACATGTGACCGCATATAATGTGGTCAGAAAACATCATGTATGTGAATGATGCGATATATGTTTGGCACCATACGTATGTAGCTATACCAGCCATATGATAAGTAGGTGGGAAACTTATTTTCTTAGGAAATTAATGGTGAATGTATACCCAAGGAGATGAATATTATACGTGATGCGATGCATGGGTTAGTTTGAGTTAGCACACGAGAGCCTGTGACTATGCGTGTCCTAAGGATTTGCCCCACCGTAGGAGAAATCTGATGAAGGTTGCGATCTAACTTGTGTAGACCCATGGATACATGAGATGAACTCAGTATACAAGTGCAAACTAATTCCACAGATTTTGGATGAAACAACATATGACTGAAACAAAGAATATATGCCGGGTGCATTGACTGGCTCCAATATATTCGATGCCCCTAGATATCTAAAAGTTTAGGGAAAAGGCATGACATGTATAGTCATACATTGATCATGTGTTGGAATGACATGGTGCAATTCCTAGGTCATGCCTAATGTTGGACATGTCGTGAGGAAAGACCTAGGATGTCGTGAGAGAAGATGTAAAAATGCAGAGCACTATATGATATGGCACGCGGTCGGACATGGCATTGCATCGTGATGTGCAATGTGGGATTATGTTATGATGCGTGGTATAACAACGTTTATGATAGATGGCATGACATTGTGTTATCCATGATGTGGCATTATGTGATATAAATGACATGGCATAATGTGATGATGTATGACATGGCATTGCATGACATGGCATAGTGTGATGATGTATGACATGGCATAATATGATGATGTATGACATGGCATAATGTGATGATGTATGACAAGGCATTGCATGACATGGCATAATGTGATGATGTGTGATATAGCATTACATGACATGGCATAATGTGATAATGTATGACATGGCATTGCATGAATTAGCATAATATTTATTGATGATTCATGGCATGGCGTTATGCATGACATGACATAAATGGACGATGCATGACATGACATTGTACATGACATGGCATAATGGATGATGCATGATGTTATGTCACGTATAATGCATGACATGGCATTTTTGCATGACATGGAATAATAATGATGCAATACATGTTATTGTGTATAACATGACATCGTGTGATGATACATGGCATGGCATTATGCATTGCATAACATCGTGTATATTGATGATGCATAATATGGCATTGTGCATATCATGGCATCATATGGTGATGTATGATGTGGCATCAAGTTCAATGTATGACATGGCATAAAATGTATTGATGATGCACGGTATGGCATTGTACATGACACGACATCTTGTATATTGATGATGCATGACATGGCATCATTTTGTGATGTATGATAGACTGACTGTGATGTGCCGACCGACTCTATAATGCAGCACATGCTCTCAAATAGAAATGAGATGAGGGTTAGACTTGTAACATGTACGAAAGTACCCTATATGGATATTCATAATGATTGGGGATCAAACGATGTTGATCATATGGAAAAGACACCTAAGTCTAAATAGGTGTGTAATTAGACATCTGGAAATATAGACACACATAGATAAAATCTAATAACATATGAGAGCAGACCAATGTTTTAACACAGATCAGTTAGTCTCTACCATTCCTAAGAGGCATTTCCTTGCCAGCGATGTGGACATAGCAAGCGCATATCTAAAAGATTAATTTATATGTTTTTGAAACCAAAGGAAAGTTGCTAAGGTTTCTATATCAGGATGGTCAAGTCCGGGTTGTAAAGGAGGGTCCCATAGCAATATATACCATATTTTTGTCCCCAAATAGGTTCGAACGAGAAGATTAAGGTACTATGCTATCGATTGCTTTCCCAATAGGCATCCTTATGAGCTACCGATCATAAGTATGCTTTATCGAGAGAGCAGAGGTAGGTGTGGTGGTCCTAAAGTGGTGCATGCAACGGTGTAACTATTGAATGCTTACATACGAAAAATAAAAGATCTATTTGAATGGATGTGAAAATACTTTCGATTTTTTAGAAGTTTTTGAAAACGTCTTTCAAAGGCTTGTCAAAAAAATCTTTTAAAAAATTTCTAAGTCTGAAAACTTTTTTGTAAAGAAAAGTTTGAAAAGAAATCCCCAGTGGAGTCGCCACTGTGAGCGGACGACCGAAAAAATTAAGTTTGGAAAAACAAGTCTTTTTGACTCAATGAAAGGGTAATGAAGGTAAAAAACGTTTCTTAAGCGGATGAAATAATCCTTTCCAAAACAGCTTTCACCTTAGAAGTGATATTACGGTTTTAGGAGGAAGAATATCTCAAACAAAATGCACTTGAAAATGCGGGCTTAGGAGTTTTGATGAAAAATGATTAAAAGTCTTAGTTTTGAAAATCCAAGTTTAGGAAAAGAAAACAAGTTTTAAGAAATTCAAACTCGAATCTCTAAAAATGATATTTGGAGTTGCTACCTGGTTCCAAGCTCTACCGAAAATTAATTCACTGTATTTCTCGGATCCTAAGTCTTGAATTCAAAATCGTGGTCCAGAGATCGGGTTCGGACATGACATTTACTTATCCTTTTTCTAAAAGACTTTTAGAAAAATCGACAACTTTTTAAAATAATGTATTTTCATTTGAAAAGCCTAAATTGATTTTATCTTGAATTTAATGTGATCGAGCACATAAAAATGATAAAGAAAGTAGTAAAATATACACATCCTTACAGACCATTCACACAAGCTATACTTCGGGGTACATTTGTTGAATTGGGATTAGGGGAACATTCACCATACATACATTACTACATATATATATAAATAAGAACTTTAAATTAAACACTTTGCACACATCATTCTTGAAATGGACATGCATTAAGAATGGGAAGAAACAGTAGCTCGGGGTCATTTATTTAGGGGGCCTTTTGATCTGACTCAGTCAGTCAAATCAAGACGGTTTAGGCCGAAAGATGGTCTCGTGACGGTCTGAAAACATTTTTTTTTCATTTTTGAATGGGCATCGTGGTGATTGTTATTCCGAAATCAATTGGCTCATTTTTTAGTTAGGGACATGTAAGTTTTATGAGTCGGATATCCGAGGATTAATCCTTTTCATTTAACTGTATTAGCGGCCCTAGACCCTGCTTCTTGACCGGTTTCTAGATACAAACGTGTATAGCAAAAAATTAAATCTAGGTTACATATGTGAAAATAATTTTAAACACATATATATTCAACCAAAATATTCACATAATTATATAATTGCAATAATTAATATGATGCACGTTATATAAATATTGACAATAATTAAATAATTTATGAAGAAACTTAATCTCAATCAAAACATTATGCAAACAAAGAAATTTTTTTTTGTAAAAATGATAAATGAATTAAAATGATACTAAAATAAATCAATACAAAAGTTTTAGGGTGAAATAATAAAATTAAAATAAATCATGTAATATTTAAAATTATAATTTAAAATTATTTGATGCATAAAAGAAATGATAATAATAAAAAAATAAAATAAGAAACTAGTTTAAAAAAATATTTTCCATTTTAGCGACGACCGAAATGTTGGTCGCTAAATGAGGAAGATGCAGCTGCCCAAAGGTGATTTATCTACGGATTTAGCGACGGAAAAATTTCGTCACTCTGTGGTCGCTAAAGCTGGAATAGCTATCATCGGATAATTTAACAATGGATTTAGCGGTGGAAAAATTCCATCCTCTGGGCAACAATTTTTTTCTGCTTTTTTTTTCTTGTTTTTGTAAAAAAAAAACTTTGAAGCTCAGATCAGAAAGGTAAAATTATCTCGGGGAAATCCGGGATCCAGTTTTTAACATTTTCCATAGTAATATCCAAGTTAACATGTTATTTTAACACTAAATCCCATGATTTGAGTCCCATTCTTGTTCTTCTTTTAGATCGATTTCATCCTCTTATGTTCAGGTATTTCCAAAAATATTCCAAAGTAGCAAAGGTAGTCCAAAAGTGTTAACTTAGTCAAATTTATCTGTTTTTTCAAAAATATTTTAACGTTTTCGATAAAAGTTCCGATTTTACGAAATATGTTATGTTTTACATAAAATATGAAGCTAAACCTACAACATGAAAAGATAGTATATTTACATGAGATATGAAGGAAATAACGAGTTTAGGGCTCAGGATTACCTTTCCGTCGAGAATCCACAAGTTGAGTGTTAAGAAAAATCTGAGCTTACTCCGTGCAACCTATAAAACCCGAACCGAATGTTCCTTTTTGAGCTTAAAATGATAGCTTGTGAAAGACCCAAACAAGAGAAGTTTATGTTTTTGTAAGTGTTTTGGAAATGTGTTTTAGTGTTTTTGGGTTATGGTAAGATGAAAAAGGAGATGAAGAATGGTGAAGAAAAGATGATGATGAAGAACAATTTTTTGGGAGCTTTTCTTTCTTTTCGTTTTCTTTTTCTTTGTCAAATTCGTTCCCCCCTCCCCCCAATGAGGCACAAAAAAATGTTACCATGTAAAAGAAACATTTTTTGTGCTTCATGTCTTTTCCCTCATTTATTTAATGGAAACAAATCTAAATTTTTGTCAAAATTGTGAGATTTGTTTTAATTTAGTACAAATCAAAAAGATGATATAAGAAATGGTCCAAAATTATTATTATTATTTTTATCCCATCTTCTGAAAAACAAAAACTTGTCTTATTTTTTCTTTTGGGCAAAGTATGGGTGGGCCCCAAATGCATTTGGGTTCAATTAGAGCTTAGACCCACACGTCCAAAATTGAACTTAAATCTACCAAATTTCTCGAAAAACACTTGATTCGAATCTTCATATTGAGGGCACCGGAGTCCTCGACTTTTCTTTTAATCAATCTGAGTAAACATCGAAACAAAAAAAAAGTATCGACGAATGCCAGTTTCGTCATTACCTTTCGAAAAAAATCCCATGCTTAGAGAAACAAAGTGTAACAAATTAAAAATAATATCATTCAGAACCAAAAGTGAATTTACAAAACAATATACAAAAGAAAACAAATATGGAAGAAATAACCACTCAGATTCAGAGCACAAATAACAGAATCCCACTTCGAAGCTAGGGTTCATAAGCTTTTATCTGAACTCTAATGTTTTCTGTCGCGAACCCAGCTTCGAAATGTGTCTCCAGTTGCATCCATCACTCCTATAGGTTTTCAATCTCTCCACCGACTTCTTTTTTTTCTCTCTCTAATTTTTTTTCAAAAAATCCTTCGGATTTTCACAAAAACCTTCGGGTTTTCACAAAATCACTCCCCTTTTCCTCGAAAAAGGCTCCTCATATAGTTGGTTCCCTATTGACTTCTCCTCTATCAAATTGTGCCTCACCTCTGTTTAGAGCCTTCTTTTTGCTATTTCGTAGAGATCCATCACTTTTGTAAGAAGTATGGACCCCTTTCTTGTCTTTTCTTTTCTGTTGAATGCCTCCTATTGTAGAGCCATCTTCTCCTCTTCTTTTTCTAACCGTAGACTTTTTCACATTGGGCGATACGTCTCCTTGATCTCCTTTCCATATAGATTTTCTCTGTGTTCTTTGCTTTTTTGAATAAAAGAAAACCACAAACCAGTGACTTCTATCATTTTGCCTTCTCTTTTCTCTTCCTTTTATTCTTCCCAAGACAGAAACAACATCTTTTTGGTTTTGGGATTTCTAAACTAAAATGATATCATCTGATACTATATTTTTTTATTTAATCTAGTTCAAAACAACATCGTATTGGACTTTAGCCCAAAATGATATCATTTTATACAATCCTATTTCCGCCCCCTCCCTTTCTTTCCATCCTTCCTGTCATTACTTAAAATGACGTCATTTTAATGCCCCTTTTTCATCCTTCCTTCTTTCCTTTCTTACTTATTTCTATCCTTTCTTCATTTTACACTCTTGGTCATTATTTATTTCCTTTCTTTTTTATTTAAACCCTTCCTTCTAGCATTTAAGGACCAAAATTCCAAAATTTATATTTTTTGTATTTTTATTACTTCATTGTTTTATATTCTAAAAAAGGAACACAGACAAAAAGAAACAAACACAATCTGATCTTGCCTAGTGAAGAATCTTTTTCAATTTGAAAATTGAATTTTAAAAATAAGATCATATTCTTTTGAGCTTCTCAATTGGAAAAGAACCGCAAAGGTTAATAAATTCCTATTCCTCGTGGACATTGAAAAATCCTGTGCTCATAGACTACTCCTTCTGCAATTAAATTTATGAACTGAAACACAATTTATATGAAATGTTATGTTTAAGCATGGAATCATAAAACATACAAAATAGGAATGAAGATGTTCTTACCCGCTATACATATATATAAAACATATGATACAAACCATCTAACTTAAGATGGTTATGTCTATGCACGACACTGTATGCCACATGTGCCTTAAGAGATTACCATGTTCACACATATTGTGAAAGTGTTCGTAGGCCACAGTGGAATGAGTTTATGAGAAAATGTGAGCCATTTGTTACGGTGAAATGCATATATGGGAGAAGAAAAATGAGAGCTATTTGTTATGGGAAGGTGTATACATAGGGAAATACAGGCTGTCTATCATGGTGCACTATATAAATATGAAAAGAGGGATGTCTATAATGGTGATGTCCATACATGGGGAATGCAATCCATCTATTGTGGTGCACAATGTATATAGGAAGAAGAAGAAGAAGAAGAAGAAGAAGAAGAATGTTACAGCTAGATGTATATATGGAGGAATGCAAGCTATCTATTACAATGCATCATATATATAGGAAAACGTGAGTACCATCTATTATGGAAAGATATATACACAGGGAATGCAAGTCATCTATTACGGCGCACAATGTATATAGGAAAAAGAGAGAGCCATCTTTTACGGTGAGGTGTATACATAGGGGGATGCAAGCCGTCTATTATGGTGTGCCATGTATATAGGAAAAGAGAGCTGTCTGTTACGGTCAGATGTATACATGGGGAAATGCAAGCCGTCTGCTACGGTGCACCCTACATATAGGGAAAAAAGAGAGCCATCCTTTTATAGTGAGGTGTATATTGTTGGTATACCTTAGTTCGTAGGCATATATTCCTTTATATATTGTAGATTTAGTATAATACTTTGTACTATATACATTAAGTGTTATTTATTTAAGGCATCAATCAATTTATTTTATATCTTGTGCCATAATAATAAATAAAAAAATTCAATGATTGTAATCATAAATAAATAGATCCCAGGTTTGTTCTAGGTTATGGGAAGGAATACTTCAAAATCGATTTGTGGTGGCACAAACCTATGCATCGGTTGATTGTGAGGCAATCAAGGATCCGGGTACATATGGGTCATACATGGGACTGGATAGATCCACACCGGAAACACTATATGATAAAGTCGTCATTACTATGTTTCTTGAGTATGACTTGTTTTATCCTTAGACCTGAGATCATTGCATCACTACATGAAATCTCATGAACTTTGACATACACCTAATGTATCTTTAATAGGATGCAAATACGGGTATGATTGAGTGAGCCAGTGAACATGTATGTGTTGTGAATGTGTCAATAGAATTACCATTCAGCACCCACTGAGATGATGTCACCAGCCACTTGATGGAGTAGGATTGTTAGTGTGCGGCTACACCCAAATGAGTTGGGCTCTCATTTATCTCAGCAATCTATTTTAGATCAAGGAAGATATAGTAGCATGGGATGATGGAATCATGCCCCCTTACCGTATATGTATCTTTAGATATCAGCTGGTAAGGGATAATTCAAGAATAGCTACAAGTACAGATTTTCTCTACTAAAGATACTGTTAGCTTTCTTGATTGGGGGCTACTATGGTTTGCTAGAACCTACTATTAATTTGTAGGACTTGTTCCTACTGCCAACATATAGGCAGTGCCTTAGGATCTTGGACATTAAGCCTCTGGCTTTTGATCAGTTGGTCTATGAGTTTGGATCGATTAATTAAATAAATATGGATGACAGATATCATATTTGATTTAATTAATAAATTAAATCTAGAATATTCAATTAATGAATTACATATGGTAATTAATTAATTGTTAATTATTTTAATTACACATAGTAATTAATATAATTAAATAAATTGCATATAATTTTAATTCATTAATTAATTATGAATGAAATTTAATTAGTTATGTGCAATTGGAATTAATTAGATTATAACTAAAATCTAATTGCGCAAATTGACATTTTGAATTAAATTAATTCATAGTTACATTAATTGATCAATTTACCAATGGTAAAATTGAGAATTAAAATATAATCTATGGATTTAATTAATGGTATACGAAATTATTTTGAGGCGGTGGAATTTAGTTGGACCAGTAAAAATTAATTGGGCCTGGAACTAATGGTCTGCATTTTTTGGGATTCAGTTTAGCTAGGGTTTCAGCAGTCCAATTAGACAAAGAATAAGATGGAAGAAAATTAGGTCATTCATTACGGTTAATAGTGTCCTACATTTTTCAGAGAGAAAAAATGCTAAAACTTTTCTTCCATTGTTCTTTGAGATTTTGTGAATCATGTTTATCCAAGCGCGACCTTGTTGGAACAGATCTGTCGCCTAAAGGAGCTTTTGGATTACTCTGGGGCTAAATCGAAAGGATCCAATGGCATCTCAAAAGAGATAACTAAGTTCTCGGATATTTATATTTAATTTTATTCAATAAACCCTAAGTTAGTTCCAAATGGATAGTTAATTAATTAGATCCCTTAGATATACCAAATCGGTTCCTATAGGGATTGGATCCGGAAATTGCAAAACCCTTTCACTACACCCAATGAATTTTTGGGCTACATTTGATCTCCAATAGTGGTATCAGAGCCGTTGTTGCGGTAGATTCTAAGAGATTTAATTAAATCTATGGTTGTTTGGAACAGATTTGAAATTGATTTTGGAAGATCTAGAATTAATTTTGGTAGATCTAAAATTGTTAATTATGGATCCAGAAATTTAATTTGTAGATTCGGTAGAATTAAGTGTCAGATTTAAGATTTCACTTTAGGATTGGGGTTTTGATGTTGTTCCACATTTTAGATTTCCAGTTTTGATGCATGCTATGCTAGATTAGGCTGTTCATTTAATTTTTGCATAGTATGTATTTTCTGGTTGATTAATTTTACTGTCTGGTGATATGCTGGTTTTACTTATATTAAAAAAACATAAGGTTGGATTCGTCGCAGTTGTGGGCAGCGGCGTTGGGCTACCTACCATCGACAGGCCGTAACAGCCCTACCTACTGGCAGCTACAGGCAAGCAATGGCCAACCGCTGTGGGCTGCTGCCTCACGATATCAGTAGCACAACAGCTACGGCAGGGTGCCTGCCGCTGCGGGTAACAGCGCTGCTGCCTGTTGGGTGGCGGCCTAGCCGCTGGTTGGCGGACCAGCAGCTGTAGCTGTGGATAGCTACTGTGACTAGCAGCTATGGCCTACTGTTGCCCATCGATAGGGCTGCTGCTATGTGGCAGCTTGACGTGCCAGTAGGGGGAAATTTTCCCGAGCAAGTCCCATGCTAATTGGCCTACTGTTTTGAATTTTATGGGTCGATTTAATCATGTTGGTCTATTGCACATGTTAATTAATGAAGTTAATTTAATTGTGTATAAAATTGTTTATGATATGATACATGCGTATTCAATTTTAATATGGTTGTATTGAATTGAATATGGTGTGATGGTAGGTCCAATAGCCCATGACACGGGTTATGATTGGGCAGCTATAATTTTAGGATTCTGGAATTCCAAAATTTAAGTGGGAGCGTTGAATTTAATTCAATGAAACTTTAAATTAGAATATACCATAATGGTTAAGAATGGCGACCATCAAATTTAATGGCTGGATATAATTTAAAATTTGAATGTTTGGATTTATTTTCCATTGACATGCACCACGATATGTAAGAAAATGGATGACAGGCATATTGTTTTTATTTGGGTGATTTTAGGTGTTATGGGCCTTTTTTACAAAGCTTTTGTTGTATTTTATTTAGTTTTAGAAATATACCCTGCATGGTATTATTTTGATGTAATTTAATTTTAATTAGTTAGTTTAGTTATAGATTAATAATTAGAATTAATTCATCAACCGAAATGGTGGCAACCCATGGAGCAAGCCCAAGGAGCGAAAGCAGATGGTGAGCCCAGATAAAATTCAAGCCAAGGATAATGAAGAACTGTAATAGTTAGCTATTAGTTTTTCATTAG
>CAOJCR016454979.1:0-14281 GCA_948330485.1 Euphorbia neoarborescens
ATCAATTTATCAATTCGGTAAAATTGAATAATTAAAATATAATGTGTAGATTTAATTTAAATTGATGCAGAATAATTATTTTGGTTCGATGGATTTTTAATTGGATCGATCAAAATTAATTGACTGCAGCAAGCCCATGGACTGCGTTTTTAACCAGTCAGACCTAAGGATTCCTGAGTCAGTATATAAGGGTGATTAATGAATTGAAAAAACCCTTGCCACCACACTTAGTGAGTTTCGAAAATTGAGAGGGAGGAGAGAAATTCTTTTGGTTCTCCGGCTCAGTTTCGTATCAACTGTTCGATCGACTTGGTCTCCGCTAGCACGGATTCACCGCCCAGAGTATTTCGCGCATTACTCTGTGGTTGGATTGAAAGAGATCCAGTGGTTTCTCACATTGAGGTAAACCTATGAACTCCGCTTTATTTTCAGGAACCCTAATGGTTTCAGTTTAATAGATTAGGAATCAAATCTCACGGAATTGGCCAAACAGTCTCTTGGGGATCAGTTCTGAAAAATTTTAAAAAGGCTTCCACTGCACCGATTGAGTTTCTGCGCCCACCGCCAGTCCCCAACAAGATGAAGCTTTCTGTGTTTAGTTTTTGTGTTTCTTTTACAAAAACCAAGTTAAGAAGGGGTGAAGACTTGAGAATCAAGGAGAAAATGAGTGTTGAAAGTGAGGTAAAAATGGAGGAAAATAAGGGTAGAAGATGATGGATATCATGGAGAGGGGTCTCAAGGTTGAAGATGAAAAACTTAGGGAGAAAGGAGTTGAGTGTGAGTGAGAAAAGAGAGGAAACAAGATGCAGAATTTGTTTTTTTGAAAATCTTTAAGTGAAAAATGTGGTCCCCCTTCCACAAGGACCAAATCCATATTTCCCTCCATATTACCCCAATAACTATCCTTTTTTTCAAGGATTTTTCTTATCCTTTCCTTTTTCATGCAAATGTCAAAATATCTTCCTTCTTTTTGGTCAAGATTTTAAAGCTTTGTTTTTATTAAAAAAAAAAAGAACCATTTATAAAATACCTAATTAAATTCATATTTGGTTCTTCCCAACACTATAAACCTTAACATATTTTGGGCTTAAGTGTGTGGGCTTTAGGTGCATTTAGGTTCAATTAGGGCTTGAGCCCACAGGTTTAAACGTTGACTTAATTCAACCAATTTGCTTGAAAAGTACTTGATTCAGGTTTTTATAGTGCGGGTATCGGAGTCCTCGACCTTTCTTTTAACCAATACAAGTGAATATCGAAACGGGAAAAAGTATCGATGAATGCTGATTTCATCATTACCTTGGGAAAAATCTCGTGCTCACACCAGCCACAAGACAAGATTGCCATGCTCACACAGAAAATCGATAAGTTCTTGGATACCACCAATACTAGGTTTGATCAACAAGATGAAAAGATGAAACACTTGGAAGACAAATTTGATCACCTAGTCAAATATCAATCATCTTCAATTCATAACCTTAAAGTTCAAATTGGCCAAATCGCCAAATCAATATCCATCTGTGAACTGGGTACTTTACTAAGTAACACAAACGGAACCCCAAATAAACTCAAGAATTATGGTTGGTTGTTATTGCCAAGTATATAAGGGCTATAAGTGATGATATTTTAATATACTATAATAAGAGTGTTATATATTTATATATTATTATGTTTGGCATGAAAATCCTTGATATACATATTCAAGAAGGATTATGTAAATAAATAAATGCCAAGTCTTTATCACTTTATTATTCTTTTCAATCTTTATTACTTTTCCTTCAAGTCAAGCCCTTAATGCTTGACTCATTTGATGTTTAACAAGTTTGTTTTGAAGTGTTTTTTAGTTAAAAGTCATTATGAATATCATGGCATGAAGAATGGAAAGGAAAAATGCAAAGAAGGTCAAGGAAAAAAGGGCCAAAATTTTTGGCAAGCAGTAGGTAGTCGCGATCGCGACATGGTCCCCCGCGACCGCAACATGTTCAGAATGTGCAACCCACAGCTATAGTTTTTGAATTTCTAAACGTCACTACCCTCAATTCCAATGTTCAAATTTTTGAAAATCATCCCCTAACCACTTAATTAATTCCCCAAACCTCTATAAATACCACTAATCTTTGCATTACTCCATACTCTTTCATCTTTTCAAACATTTTAGTGAAAGTTCATCTATTTTTTTTCGTCTTAAGAATTCAAGTTCTTATTGCAATCATGAGGAACAAGAAGTTAGCAGGTCGATGTCCTTCTACAGATTCTACTAGGATGGACCTCTTTTCCATACAACTCGAAAGTTTCCTATCATCTCCAAGGAAGAAGGGTAAAGATGCAAGAAGTTAGAGAATGTAGAATTTTGTGGTGCTTTCAACATCAACAAGCCTTTCATGGAAGTAACTCATATCTATGATAGATTTATGGAGCTAATCAATATTCTATCATGGAACTGGTACATCGATATGCTATATCCAGTGGGCCATGGTATGTGCTTAGATTTCTTCACTACTCTAGAGTGGAAGGATAAAAACTAAATGGCACTTATCTTCTGTAATCAAGGTGTTGAGTTTGAGATTAGTTATGATTTGATGCATGATTTCTTTGGCTTTAAAATCACCAATGTAGTTGGCCAGTCATCCAACTACAAGGCAGAACCAACATGGGAGCAGTTAACCCAAGCTACAAGGTTTGATCCCAAAAACTTTACTGACAAATCTATTTGTGATGAGTGTCTTCTATATCTATAGAAGTATCTTTAAATGTCTTTGTTTAGATGAGTGGAATCCATAAAGGTGCAAGTCAATGACTTATGCGTGCTTGACTCTATTTTGAAAGGGGAAATCCCGGATACTATTTCTATCATTTTTTATGCATTGCCTTTCAACTCCCGAACAGTAAAGAAGAAGAATTTAGGGATGGGTTCGAGGGTCTTTAGGATCGTATAGAACTTACATCATCTGGGAAGGATCTACACCTCGAAGAAAAGTGATGTCTTCCGATAGTTATGGACCTTTTCTAAAGAAGTCGGGGGTGTTGAAAGAATACCAAGGTATGCATATTTTGAAAGATTGGAGAGAACGCAAGGGTTAAAGAAACATTGTTCCGGCACAGGCTACCTCATCCTCAAGAGCGAGAGAATCGGAGCAACAAGATGAAACCAAAACCACTCAAGCAACTAGTGCTAGTCGGTAGCAAGTTTTAACTCGCTTGGATGGGATTGATGCATCTAATACGGAGATGCAACTTCAAATTGGGAATATGGATCGCAAGTTGATGAAAGTCGGTAAAGCTCAATCTTTCTTGAAGAAAAAGCTACTGAAATTCTTCAACTCACAGAACATAGAGTTCACTCTATCCCCTCCAAACTCTCATGATGAAGAATAAGGTTTTTCTTTTAAAGAGCATGCAAAACTTTGTTCCTATCTAATACAATGTTTTCAAAGTATGTTGCATAGTAGCAGATTTAAAAGTAGTGTAGGTGAATTTGTATGCAAGTTTTTGTTGACTTGTTTAATGAAAATATTTCAAAAATCCAAACTTTATATCTTTTTTTTTCTTTTTCATTTTTATTCCATCAACTCCACACAATGAGGACACTGTGTCATTTAAGTGTGGGGGATGTATATATATGTAATGTGTTCAAAATAGGCCAAAATGTTAAATTTTTTTCTACCTTTTATGAAAAACAAAGCATGTTTATACTTTCTTTTAAAGAGTATCATGCAAGGTTTTTAAGTTAGAAAATGAATAAAATTTATGCGCAATATGCATGATTATATCTTTTTATATACCAATTCTTACAAAATTATTCTTTATTGTTCATAGCATATTTATATTTTGTCTTAATCATAACTTTTATTTTTATCCATTATTCCCTTTAGCATATGACTAGAATGAACTTAATAGTCTTGCAATCTAATATTTTATTAACACCTAAATAAAGTTCAACTAGTTAAAGTATAAGTTGTTATATTATACATAAATAAACACCTAGACTTAGTTACACATCTATGAATACTTGAGCATTGTAAGACAAACTCTATATCTTTATACATTTGATTGAATAAGGGAAACTAAAGCCATAATTCATTTAAGTTTTTGTCAATAAACGATGAGGGTATCAATTGAGAGAAAAGCAAAGTATTTTTATGTCAAAAGGGGAGAGTGGTATAGAGCATAAAATGCAGCAACTAAAAACCATTAAAACATTACTTTCAAAAGATATGCAAAGAAAGGTATGAAAAGAGGTAAAAGGTGAGAAGTGGTATGGAGCATAAAATGCGATCACTTTAAGCGTAGAAACCTAAGTTACCTAAAAATGCCTTGAGACATGAAACTAGAACATGTGTGCTAAAATTGTCCCAAAAATATACCATTTCTATCTATGATATAGTTTGTATATCAAATTTTTAAGCAAGTAATAGATGTCCAACTAACAAACTAGGAAGTTTTTATGTTACATATGCACAAACTATACCATGACTTATTGAACTACATTTCGATGATTCGACTAAAGTATTGAATGGTTCCACTACATATTGAGTTATATATTCAATAGAATATAGCTGAAGGGAATATTGTGTTGACAAAGATGCATGTTTAGAGACAAAATATGACTTTGCTTGAGGACAAGCAAAGAGTAAGTATGGGAGAATTTGATATGACGTGCAAAGCACATGTATTTGGCATATAAAATATGTATAAATCATGTACATTTTGTGTATTTAACAAGTGCTTTGTGATAGATTGTGTATTTTGTAAAGTTTTTGAGACCCAGGATGTCAATAATAGTATCTCAAAAGAGTCGGGACAAACGGGATAAGAAACAGATAAGAACAGATAAAAGAGCAAAAAGAAGGGAGAATAGGTAAAAGAAAGTCGCGATCGCGGCTTACTTGTCACGATCGCAACCTACATCGGATTTCAAGAAAAAGTTACAGTAGCAAGTCGCGATCGCAACACTGCTTGTCACAATTGCGACCAGCTCGATTCTGGTAGTTATTTCCTACGGTCTTGACATGAAATGGACATTACATTCCCTCCCTTTTACTCCAAATCAATCCTTATCCCTTGTAGACCAATCCTAGCACGTCCTTACATCTCTTAACCAATCAAAACACCTATATAACATCCTAAAACTCTATAAATGCCCATCAAAATCATCATTTACAGAGATATCTAGAGAGAGAATTACATCTATAGAAATATATACAAACTTAGAGAGTAGTTCTTGAAGAGCAGGAATTCCACACATATTCAGAGGGTTCACAAGATGAGAAGGAAACCTTTACATCAAGAGAAGACGTTCTTCTTGTACGGGAAAGAGTTATAACCCTGTAAGGAGTCATACTCTTCTCCTTGGTTCTCTAAGTTTCTATATTTCTATTTTGGGGAGAGTTAATCATATTCTCTTGTATTTGTTATTTACTTGCATGAAATTTCCTGGAGTGATGACAAACTCCCATTGGGCAATCTTTATAATGATTGACAACCATTATATGGATTGATTTTAGTGAGTTTTAATGCAAGAATGCTTCATTATGTTTTTTGTTCTCTAAACATGTTGTTCATGAAATAATATGGAGTTGCTTGACGTTACTTGTTGATTCTTTATTTAACTCCTAGTTTAAATGCTAAATATGCATATTGAGTTAATCATCACCAAGTGCATATAAGATTAGAATGAGTTTTGATGCTGTTTGTAAAGATAACGTTGATATTATGCATGAATATTTAAATGTATGAAGTTGACTTATGATATTTCATGTTGTAATAATCAAAAGATGTAAAATATTATTGGTAAAATTCCTACATGAATTGGGTTAGGTTAATCATACTTAAATCCCATGTTAAATCATTGTAATAATAAAAGAATGATTTAGTACCATATATGTGAATCACAAATAGGGTTAGATAACTTATGAGAATAGTTTGACAGAATATTTTGGACAATATAAATCATCCTTAGTAGATTATGGATTACTTTAAAGAACACTTGTGTATGTATGAATTCGTGTAGGATTCACATAAACCAACCGACCTTATAATTACCATAAACAGAAGCACGGACATGTAAACCACTATGTTCCTTTTTCCTCGTGGGATCGATACTCGAACTTAAAAATCCATTTTATACTACTTATGCGACACATATACTTACGGTATTGTGTGAACTAGTATAAGATAAGACCAACTTCATGTGGGTATTTGCATCTTTAACTTGACCAATACATGCCTAGGGTAGATTCGCGCACCAGTTTAACTTGTAAATGTTTCTAATATGGTAAATCCCAAAAGACTGAACTCTTCTTATATCCACCTTCAGTACTACCTTTTTAAGTCTTACCGTACTCTGTTACGATGTCCTTCATTCGCTCATAAACTTGCAATCCACTCAATAGCGTGAGTGACCTTGTTGTCTCTAACTTTCTATTAAATGCTTTTTTTTCTTCTAAACTAATGTGTGCAAGGCAGAAATCTACGATGTTTCATGTAAATATATTTTTTACAGTTCTCTGAATGAATTAC
The DNA here is from genome assembly GCA_948330485.1 of Euphorbia neoarborescens. Lineage (NCBI taxonomy): Eukaryota > Viridiplantae > Streptophyta > Magnoliopsida > Malpighiales > Euphorbiaceae > Euphorbia > Euphorbia neoarborescens. The sequence continues at coordinate 6,517 of CAOJCR016454979.1, forward strand.
TTCCATATCATCATAACAAATCGGACATGCTTTTTTATCCTTCACTGTATACCCTGATAAGTTCCAATAAACTGGAAAATCATTTGTCATATAGAAGATCATGGCGCGAACAATGAAATTTGAACCACTATAGGCATCATATACCTGAACCCCTTTATCCCACAATAATTTAAATCATCAATGAGTCATACGAGATATACATCTATATCGTTCCCCGGTTGTTTTGGAGCAGATATAAGAAGTGATAACATTATGTACTTGCGTTTCATACATAACCAAGGAGGAAAATTATATAGTCAAAAGAATAGTCCATGTGCTATATTGGGTACTAAGTGTTCCAAATGGATTCATCCCATCAGTATATAAACCAAATCGAAGGTTCCGAACCTCACTACTAAAATCCTCAAATTGTGTATCAATATTTCTCCATTGGGAGAATCAGCGGGATGCCTCAGTAAGCTGTCATCCACCCTCGCTTCTTGATGCCATCTCAATAACTTTGCATTTTTTTCATCTAAGAAAAGATGCTTAAATCTAGGTATAATCGGAAGATACCAAAGTAGCTTTCTAGGTATACCTTTTTTTGCAACAAACGAAACTTAGTCCTTAAAATGAGACATTCTGCATTTAGGACATGAGTTCATACCTTCATACCCGTTTCAATTCAGAACACAATCATTTGGACATGCATGAATCTTCTCATACTCTAAACCTATAAGACACATAAGTTTTTTTCCTTATACGTAGATGTTGGAGTGTATTTTCATCAGGAAGAATATCTTTCACTAATTTCAACAAATCAGTAAAAGATTCATCAGTCATGGAGTGTCTCATCTTTAAGTTGAATAATTAGAGGGCTATTGATACTTTGGCATATCTCAAGTAGCAAGGATATAACTCCGTCGTTAATGCTCTCAGAATACTATCGAACATATCGGGCTTCTCTGTGAAATTATCTTTTACATCATGCATTATATCATCAATTCTGTCATTGTCACTTACATCTTCATACTTGATAAAAGCATCATTGACTTTATGACTCACGGGGTTAGATGAGATATTTCTATAATCAAATTCCTCGACATGCCATATCCATTTAGTGTAAAATGGTGTGAACCCACGACGAACTAAGTAATACTTAATTATAGAATGATATCCGAACACCTCACGTTATTTCAATCGCGATAATGACAACAAATATCTGATCCAGTTTTCTTTTTATATTCAACAGCAGTGGAAAGAAACCCATCCACCCCTTGTAAAATCTCAGTGGAAGTTCGTTTAACATACATCCAACCTCGATCCATTATTACCTTAAATGAATGAAGTTTATAAGTAAAAAAAACATGATATGTTATATTGCAAACAACACAATATTCAACATAGCAGCATAGATATATGATTTATCACATAAGAGTTAAGATCAATGATTTAGACAATGAACACAAACAGACAGTAGGAATATGACATTAAGCATACATCCCTTCATATTTTATTTTTATCTTTATGCCTGATTGTTATTATTTTGGATTAATATGTTTTATGTTAATGTGTTATTATGAGTGAGTGGGCGAACTTTTTATGAAGTGAAAATGAATTGAATTGGAAGATTTGATTTGGAAAATATGGTTTGAAAAACCGAATAATCACTTAAGAAATTAAGGCTTATTTCTTTAGGAACCTTTTGCCTAAAAAGCGAGATAAGATTTATTTAGAGAAATTCCTTAATTCAATATGTGTGTGAATACAAGCTTAATGATTTTTATTTTGAAAACCAAAGTTTGAGATATGAAAACGTTTTAGAAGAAATTCTACTCGAATCCCTAAGAAATGATATTTGGGGTCGCCACCCGGTTCTAAGCTCCATCGGGAATCAAGTCACGGTATCACTCAAATCTGAATACAACACCGTTATCCAGAGATCGGGTTCGGATAATGAATTTACTCATCCTTTTTCAAAAGACATTTTGGAATATTGACAATATTTCTTTAACGAAGTATTTTATTTTTTTTATTAGCCTACAGTTGATTTTATTTAATTTAGGTGATTGTGAAGGCATATAAAGCGGTAAACAAACGCAGAAAAATAAACACACATTTACAACCCTTCAAACATGCTATCCTAAAGGGTACACTTGTAAAAATTGAAAATCAGGATACAATTGCCTAAAATATACAAGAATCTATATGCAATGACAATTTAAATAATTTAAATTAAATAAAGTGTCACAACATATGACCTAACTAAATCCTACAAAATAGAAAATAATAAATCACACACAAACATAACAATTCCAAAATTTGATCAATTTTGGAACTGTACTTCCACAGAAGATAAAAACATGGCAGATCGGGTATTAAAAAAACATTATTTTGATCAAATTACATATATTATGTGCAAAAGCAAGTCGGTTATCTGGAAATTTGAGTTCCCTTCATTACACTGTTTTAGAAGGATGCAAAAATGAAATTGAGTCTAGGTTTATACAATCACATAAGCAATAAAAATAATACAAGAGATAAGTGACAGTACACAAAATTAAGACCAAAGATCGAAAAAGAAAACAAAGCATGATATTTTTTAATAATCCATGTGGGATTAAAATAGAGCAACATAAAAAGAAATAGAAGAGAAAAAGAAATTTGATTTTATCAAAATTTTATTTCAGTCAGTAGTTAATGATGAAAATTATTTTTCCGTCATCAATTACCGATGGAAATAGGAAAACCGAATAAAATGGTCACTAAAAGCAATATAAAACAACTGGCTCTGTCCATATTAGTTCAAACATCTAATTAGGCTTTGATTGGGAGGAAGTTTTTGATGAGAAAGGAAAAATTTTAAAGGAAAGGAAAGGGAGGTGAAGAATTTGAAGGGAATAGAATAATTTTTAAATTATTGTGTTTAGGAGGAATGGATGGGTTTTTAAAGGAAGTTAATTGTTTTATAAATATAATTTATGTCAAATTACTTATATACCCTTAGAATGTGTCATAGTAAAATAAAAAAATAGAGCTAAAATTGTAATTTAATGGTTTTCCATCCAAAATCCACCAAATTGGTGGGACGAGAATTGAAGAGAAAGAAGGGAAATAGGTGGATTATGCTTCCCATGAAATCCCATACGTTGCATTGTCTTCTCCATCCCAAGCATGGGATTTAAAACCCAATCCCTCCCTTTCCCCTACAAACCTTACTCCCAAGCAAACCCTTACATATAAATCAAACCCATAATACCAAATATCATATTCAACGAGAAATTTTAGGGTGTGTCAGGTGCACCACATCAGTATGGTGTGCCTAGACACATTCAAAGTATGGGGGCCACATTTTCTTGTGATGGCCCCCACAATTTTTTGTGGACCCCACAACAATATGTGTGGGGCCCGCACCTTGGATGTGTCTAGGCACACCACGCTGACGTGGTATACCTGACACACCCTAAAATTTTTCCATATTCAACACAAAGGAAACAAATAACGGAGTAAAACTTAAAATAGAACAGAAAAGATTTAAACGACGGACTCTGTTCAAAATTCTATCAACTGAAAACCTAATATAGTAATATCAAACTGTGACGTGCCAAACCCAAAAACAAATGATGGACAATCAACCCGATTCATCAAAACAATCAACAGTCAGAAGAAGATGATATATACATTTCGATTTACGTTTAGAAGAAAACCATATAAAAAAGGATTTACTGGAAATATACATATCATCTTCCAAATCCTCAATCAGAATGAGTTTTATCAATAAAAAAGAACAAATTTGGTTAAGAAAAAAAAAAGCAAAACAACATGATAGTGAGCTAACAACACAGAAAAATAATATTCTAAACATAATATGGATGAGATGTTTAATATATATAAATAAGACACCACAATAACGAGCAGCATAATTTATGAATAAACATCCAAAATCACCAGATACAGGAGATAAATGTTTACAAGATTAACATTGAAGATGAGCCTATCAACAAGCATATGACAGCGGATTAACACGCGACCAGAAAACATAATAAAAGAAATTTTATAAGCTAAACAAGAAATAGAAGAGGTCCATACAAACACTCAGCAGATTAAACATTCAAAAGGTAGAAAGAACAATACATTTACTTCAGAATAATCAATTCAGTAGCAAGATCACACACTAGAAGCACATCATGATATATAAAATGGGAAAAAAGAGATTCGTTTGGTCTCAGTAAAAACCTGGACAGTAAGAATTTCCAGAAAATGATTCGTAGATTGGATTTCGATTCAAGTTTGAATAAATTCCGAAAATACGTCGAATGATTAATTGCTTTCACAAATCGTCACGCTATGAAAAATCCTAGCCCGTTCTTACTTCGGTCGTCTTCTACGGTCAATCCCTGCAGCCCCTCATTGGTCTCTCTCTTTTTTAAAATCACCCAGAAAGTAATATACGTAATGTGAGAACGAGATTTTTTTCGGGCTAGGATAATGTATCTTTCATAAACATCAGTCTCTCTCTTTTTTAAAAAAGCCCGTTCTTATTTAATCATGTGAATTTGATTTTGAAGTTATTTATGTTCTATAAAAACATAACCATTTAGGTAAATCACAATAAATGATTAATAACATACTTTGTTCGCTACTAGAACCTACTAACCATTGACATCAATAAAAAAAAAGCTACAACACATAGAATGATAATGAATGAAAACATTTAAACTTAAACTAAATGCAACCATTAGATCTGTAAGCATACTAAAAACACAACAGTAACAAGATAATGAATAGAAGCACTTAGAGACTCAGTGACAGAGATAAAAAATTTTGTAGTAATTTCTACAAGAACAAAAAATTATGACTCAAACATGCAGTAACACTAGATATTTACAGTCTAAAAATTACATGAAAATGTAGTGCAATTAGTAGTTCTACATAATTGTAGCAAAAAAATAAGTAGGCCAGACAGGCAACTAATCAGACTAAACTGCTTTCTTTAGAGTCCAGAACTTAAGACAGACATAAAATAAAAGATAGTACTTATAAATATATACTACAAGTATATATATTAGCTAATACATTAGACACCTAGAAACATACTTAAGAGATTATTATAAGAATTTAAAATCTAGAAATACAGACAATCATAAAACCTATTAGAAAATGATATGCTAAAAAAATGACAAATTCTTCTCTAACTGATTCTTAAAGCATTATTATTGTTTTAGTTTTTAAAACAGACTAGAAATCAAAATACAGAGCTACGGGGAAATCTTAAAGCATTATTACTGATTCTTCTCTAACTGATTCTTCTTTTTCTTGTAAAGAAAAAAATAAGAATAACAGTATTACATAAAATAGAACACAAACAAAACAATACAAAACTTACAAAAGCAGAAGAGGATAACAAAACATTCGTAGAAAGCCTAAAGGAAACCATTATGATCATGATGAACAACAGGAAGCGAAAATCCAACAATAAATAAAAAACTAGAATGAATACGCAGTCCAACAGTAAACAAAATCGAAAAGCATTGAGACAATGAACAAATAGGAATCCAAAAACATGAACTGGGATGATATTAGTCACTTGCCAAGTCCACAACAAACAACAAAGAGAAGAAAAAAACAACAGTAAATGAAACATAAACCAGAATGCATATGCGGGCCAACGGCAAACACAGCGAAATACAACATGTATAGATTGCAAAACAGAGTATACGAACATTATTGTATGAAAATAAATAAACAAATGAATGTTAAAGAGAAATAGTTTAACAGGATTACCTCTTAGCCGAAAAATAAGAATTCGGTCACTATAAATTCTCACCAGTTGGTCTCTCCTTTCCTTGAAAAATAGCCCTGGATCTTCTATTTGAAAAACTGATAAAAGCGTAAGACAGAACAAAAAAGAAAAGTTGTGTTTCATTGAAAAACTGCTAGGGTGTTGACGTCGATTTTCAGTTAAAACCGATGCCAAAACCCAAAAAACACGTGTTGTTGGTTTTTAACTGGTCCGCCCATGACAATTTGAATTGAATTGGGACTAAGTGTAAATACTTAAAAGTACAGGGACCAAAGGTGATATTTTACCTAGGTTGGAAGTTACCGAAATCCTCTATAAATAGAGAATTTCCTATAGATTTTCTATTGAGAATTCCTACGGATTTTCTGAGAGAGAAAAATGAGTTTTCTCTGAAACACTCTCCCAACAATCTCTTCTTTCTGCTTTTCGAAAGAATCTGCGGAATACGCCCATACTTCGTATTTCTCTAAATACGTGTAGGAAAGGTAACCAGATGACTCCTGGATCCGAGTTCGTGTGAAGAACAAGGAGAAGATCAAAATCAGATCTCTGCTGCGTTATTAACAAGTAAGTCGCCTTACTTCTATTTTTCTGTATTTCGGACTGGAATCTGTATGATTATACCATGAAAATGTGTTCATTGGTATCAGAGCACTGGTTAGATTTATGTGTTGAATTCTGTGTGTTTCTGGTTTCCGCATATGGATTTTCTATTTTCTTGAATTCTGTTTCGTTTCGTCTGTGTTTTGAGCGAAATTCTACCGTAACTTCGTTCAATTCTGTGAATCCTTAATTTTCTATACTGATTTTTGAAATTCTGATAACACCACCGGATTCACCATGAAAAACTGAGTCAGGATGTCAATTTTCACGTTCATTCGAGCACCGAAAAAGCGAGGGTGAACTGTACTCTCCATCGTGCGAGTGGGGCTTGACTGGCAGTTAAAATTTAGTGTTTACATGTAATGGTACACATGGCAAAATTCTATTGGTTATGTGTAAACCGCTGAACACGTGTCAGACACCGATTGGACGGTTGAAAATCTGAATTTTTGACTAGCGAATCAACGACGACATGTGTCGTAGAACTGTCAAATTAACTGTTCTAAACTGTTAACACGTGGACCAATCATACATAGACATGTGGGCAGTTTCAACCTCGAAGACACGTAGACTAATCAACTTCTGACACGTGGCGGTCTGCATTCTGACACGTGGCATATCAGTTTCTTTTGTGACACGCCAGCAAGTGTTATCTTGTGGCACACGTGGACCAATGCAACACTGACACGTGTCAGTCCATGCCACATCAATGTGTGTTGCAACTTTCGGCCACGTGGACCCATAGCGTGACGATACGTGGCACTATTCGCCACATCATTCACACGTCAACATTCCGTACCTTTCTGACATGTGGACCATTGGGTCGACGACACGTGGCAGTTGTTCCACGTCATGACGCCACGTGGCATGCCACATCATCTTTTCTGATCAGTCATGTGTTGCCACGTCAGCAGAGGTGAGACATCAGCACCATTCATCAGTTGACATGTGGCATGTCAGCTGTCTCCCTTCGGTGCACGCTCCTATGCGCGTGCACGCGTGACTGCGCGTGGACAGCGAGTCTGCCGGCGCGTGGTGGCGCATAGGAGGTCCTCCGGCCATCATTTTTCCACCGTTTTCTCACCGTTTTATTCCCTATAGATTTTTGGAAATTTTGGTATATTTTTCAGAATTTTTGTAATTTGGATAATATTTATTTTATTAAATTTATACCAAAATAATTTGTGTTTATTATGAATAAATACCAAAAAATTATTTTAAAAAGTCTTGAAAATACCAATATAATTTATTGTGTATAAATATCTTGATTTTGCATTAAGAATGCAGTCAGTATTATTATTGTATATTTAATACTGATTATTCTTAATTAATGACTCGTTTTTCGATAAATTTTCTATATTTGTTATGGAGATAGTTTTC
>CAOJCR016469247.1:0-11551 GCA_948330485.1 Euphorbia neoarborescens
ATCGGTCCATATACATCTGAATGTATCAAGTCCAATAGCCCAATAGCCCTTTCACCTGATTTGTTGAAAGGTGCTTGTATCATTTTACTTCGTAAACAAGATTCATAAGTACAAATGACTCTAAGTCAAATCCATTAAGAACTCTACTTGCGTGATGCCTACCAATGTGTCTCTTGTTTATGTGGCCTAAACGATAATGCCAGATATACGTAGGATTAATCCCATTGGCCTTAATCCTTTTAGTATTAATGTTATATATGAGATTATCTTGGTTTAAGTTCAAAACATACAAACCATCAGTGAGCTTAGCAGTTTTATATAATATATTGCCACATGAAATTGAAATGCAACCATGTCCAATATTGAATATAAAACCTTCAATATCCAAACTAGAAACAGAAATAATATTCCTGCGCATAGCAGGTACATAATAACAGTTTCTAAGACATAGCATAAGCCAAGTCGGCATCTCCATGAAGTATTCTCCGACCTCGAAGGCATGGACTCGTGCTCCATTCCCCACTCGAAGATCTACCTTGCCAGAAGCCAATAACCTTCTATTTCTTAGTCCCTACACGTTGCAACAAATGTGAGAAACACATCCAGCATCAACAACCCAAGAAGTAGAAACAGCAAGGTTAATCTCAATAATGAAAATACCCGAAGAACTAGCTTGGTTCTTCTTCTACTCCCTTTTGAGCTTAGGATAAGTATTCTTCCAATGCCCTTTTTTGCCACATCCATGGCACTGGTCTTCAGGAGTAACAACAGGTCTAGCACCAACTGCCTTCTTGGCCTTAGCCTTAGCCTTGCGGGCTTTCGCTCTGGCCATACCTTTGAATATAGGGTTCTCACCCTTACTTGCTGGCTCCCCTTCCATAGTCTCTATGATCGACTGTTTGACTAGCTTCAGCATTTCATGAAGCCCCAAAATTATCTTTTTCATCCCTTGTAACTTATAGTTCAGGGTGAATTGATCAAAAGACTTGGGAAGAGACCCCAAAAAGAACCCACAATGATCTCTTCATCAATTGGAGTTCTAAGAAGGGCTAGTGTGTCCACGTACCCTTTCATCTTGAGTATATGAGTACTCACAGATGACCCAGCATCCAGTTTGATAGAGCTAAATGTCCTTACTATTAAAAACCTTTCACGCCAAACTTGATCTTGATACTTCCTTTTCAATGTATCCAAGATCACAAAGGCGTTCTCCTCCTTGAACTGCTGATTGCATCCCAGAGGTCATGGTATCTAACATAAGACATGTGACATCATGGTAATGGCACACATGTTCATTATAGAGCTCTAGTTGGGTAGCTGTGACTCCTTGATTCAATGAGCGCTCGGCTGGCAGAGGCCTATCCAAAATGTTCTCCATCCCTTCTTTGGCGAAGAACTTTTCTTAAGTTGTTCAACCAGGCCATGAAGTTCGTTTCGGATAGTTTCTCCTTGTCCAATAGTGAACGTAGTGAAAAACTATTTTGTGGTGTAGCCATGATGCAGGTTTTAAAACTCTTTTAAATTTGGAAGAAAGCTACAGAGAGAGAAAGGAAATGCAGAGTTAGTATAAAGGGCTTTTTCATCCAAAACATCAATTAATCCATTTTATTAATGCAGTTTGTGTTTATATCTTTGGCTGAATTTACCAAGATTTACAATGCATCTCGTGATTACCCAAGCTGAGCTTGTTATGTGAAATAATCATAGATCGTTTAGTAGGATAACTCTATCCAATGCTTAAACTAAGGACTTTTGGTTTGACGGGTTCATGGCACATTACCCATCTGTGCTCGGACTAGGAATTTCTCTGCAATCTATAGAGTCAAACCGCCTTTCACTTGTTTACCATGTTAAGATTTTAGTCCATTTGTGTTTTAGACCCATTAGTAATGAGTTTGGCTTTGGTACATAACACATGATAATGCTTTTATAAACACGGACCTAAAATCCATCCAACATCTAAACCCTTTAAGTCAAATCAATCATTCACAATTTAGTTGGCTTTGGCACATCCTATATTGCATATGTTGATACGAGGTCAAGGTGTAAAATCGGAAAGAACTTTTGAGTGACTCTCCATTTAGTGGATTCATTTTAGCGTGATAACGACTTTTTATACATAATTCGAGGGTGAGAATATTGAAAACATCACATTTGGATATATCTCACGGACACTCCTATACACTCTAGCACCCACTATAAAAGCTCTCTAGGGACTCTATCATAAGCCTTTTTGAGGTCAATAAATACCATATGTAAATCTTTCTTCATATCTTGATACTTCTCCATCAAGCTACGAATGAGAAAGCTTGCGTTCATGGTAGATCTCCCGGGCATAAACCCAAATTGGTTGTCGGTAATAGATGTGTTTCAAAGTAGACGATGCTCTATAACTCTTTCCCACAACTTCATAGTATGGCTTATAAATATGCATGTCATACGAAAAACATTTTATACTTTCCCACAACTTCATAGTATGGCTCATAAATAAGCATGTGATACGAAAAACATTTTATACATAATAAAATTAACTACATTAAGTAACATGTGTAATAGACCAATCCAATCAAATTAACCTGCGAAAACACAAAAAAGAATTAGACCAACTAGTTCAAAATCACCCAGTACAGGAACACCCCAGTAGCCAGGCTGCCATATGGCAGCAACCCCCCGATAACCCTTATGGCGGCAGCCACAACTACCTGCAACTGCTGTGTATCACAGCAGCTATCGACCCACTAGTTTGCGACTGGGCTGTTTCCCAACATGTGGCATCACTATTGTATACGGCTGTAGGCCTTGTCGTAGTTGGTGCTTGCTACTGCGATTAGCCGCAGCTGCCACTGTAGCTGGTGGCTGCTGCTGCAGTTAGCAGCAGCTGTGCTGCTGTGCCGCTACTTACCGATGGCAGGTAGTCCAGCACCGCCGCTGATGGCGGCTGGCGATTTAGATTCCCAATTTTTTTAAAATTAAAATAACCAGCGATGACAACCAGAAAATTACATACTACAAAAATTAAATATACAACCTAATCTAACATAGCATGCATCAAAATTAGAATCTAAATTGGGGAAAAATCAAAAACCCTAATCCTATACGAAACACTAAATTTGAAAATTAATACAATTAAATCTACCATTTAAATCCCCAGATCCATAATTGATAATTTTATATCTACCGAATACAATTCTAGATCTCCAAAATTAATTTCAGATATGTTCTTAAACACCATAGATCTAACTAGATCTCTCAGAGTCAACCGTAACCTGGGCACTGATACTACTGTAGGGGATCGAATTTGACTCAAAAATTCATTAGGCTCATCAGAAGGTTTTTAAAATTTTTGGATTCAATCATGTCGAAATTAATTAGATAAATCTTAGTGATTTAATTTCATCTATCTAATAAGAACTAATTTAGGGTTTGCAGAAGAAATAAAAGGGGATATTCAGAGACTTGCCATTTATCTCTCTGAGATGCCGCCGAATCCTCTAGATCCAACCAAATAGTAATACACGAGCTTCTCTAGGCAATAGAGCCACGTACATTGATCTTCTCTAGGCAACAGATTCGTGCTATTATAATGGTGTGGGATGATGGAACCTCTCTATTTTGGTAGAGAGGAATGGATCCTTGATGTTTATGAAATCGAAAGGAATGATGGAACAAAATTCTCTCTATTTTGTTTAGGGTGTAAAATGCAAATTACCTCTCTGTTACCCTAATTTGGTCAATCTTATTCCTTATATATTGGACTGAATAAATTCTAATGGACTGGTTTAAAAAAATGAAGACCATAGTTTTTTCAGGCCCAATTAATTTTGATCGGTCCAATTAAATTCCACTACTCAAAATAGAATTTCGTAAATAGCTAATTAAATCCATACATTATATTTTAATTTTTCAATTTCACCAAACGGTAAATTGATCAATTCGTTTAACTATGAATTAATTTAATTAAATATGTCAATTTGTATAATTAGATTTTAATCAAAATTTAATTAATTCCAATGCACATAAACTAATTTAAATTTCATTCATAATAAATCAATTAATTAAAATTATATACAATTTATTTAATTAAATTATTTACTATGTGTAATTCAATTAAATTATAATTAATTAATTACCACATATAAATTCATTAATTAAATACTTCAGATTTAATTTATTTATTAAATCAAATAGAATTTCTTCAATCCATATTTATTTAATTAGTTGATCCAAACTCATAAACCAACTAACCTGAAGCCAGAAGCTCAATGTGCAAGTTCCTATGGGACTATCTATATGTTTACAGCAGGAGCAAATCCTACAGACTATTAAATGGGTTTTAGCAAATGCATAATAGCCCCCCACTTGAGACAGCGAGCAGCATCTCTAATAGAGAAAATCCATCCCAGTAGCTATACTTTTATTATCCCTTACGAGTTGACATCTGAAGATAAATATAGAGTAAGGGGCATGGTTCTGTCATCCTACACTATTATATCTTTCTTGATCTAGAATAGATTGCTGAGACAAATGAGAGCCCAACTTATTTGGGTGCGACCGAAAAATCACGATTCTAATCCATCAAGTGGCCAGTGATATCATCTTAGTGGGTGATGAGTGGTAATTCCATTGACACATTCACATCACATACATGTTCACTGGCTCACCCAATCATACCTGTATTTGCATTATGATACAGATACGTTAGGTGTATGTCAAACCGCATAAGATCCTATCCAGCGATGTAACGCTCTCAAGTCTAAGGGAAAAAAAGTCCTACTTAAGAAATATGACAATGGCGACTTCATCTTATAGTGTTTTATACGTGGATCTATTCAGTACCATATGGGGTCCACATGTACACACAGCCTTGATTGCCTCACAATCAACCGATGCACATGTTTATAGTTCTATTCATTCTCATGACCTAGAACAAACCTTGAATCTATTTATTTATGATTAAAGTCATTAGATACTCTAATTATTATACAACACAAGATATAATAAAATAGATTAATGCCTTTATTTCATAAAACTAAAAGTATATTAATACGAAGTAAAATACTAAATGCATAATATATAAAGGAATCTATACCTAAAAACTAGGGTAAACCAATAGAAAGGTACGGGCATAATAGAGAGATGTGCCAACAATGAGAAGTTGCCATGATAGAGGGGAAACAGCTGAACCAAGACCAAATCAAGAATTGGGAAATGGTAAGCATTATATGCAAGAGATGCATAAAAACTTTGGGCCATAGATGACAAAGAATAGAAGGCCAAGGAAACCTAAGAATACCCAAGGTTCACAAAAGCAAGGGGGACTGAAGGAGAAAGGGGGGTTGGTATACAGGAGCATAACAGGACATATCAACAACAATATGTAAGGTAGAAGAAGGTTCCATTCTTGTTAGTAAAAGTCAAAATAAGTTTGATTATTTTGACCTTATATTTTAGGAATTTTTGGGAGTCTGATGATGATATCTTTGTCTGGTTGTTGGTGTTTTTATTGTATTCATGAATTTTCTTCATTCTTTGTTAATTTAGGTTTTATTTACATTTTGGTGATTTTTTTTTTTAGTTTTGATTATTTTCTTTAGTTGGAGGTTATAAAACCAAGGACTTGGTTATTTAAAATATTTTTGTGAGCTTGATGATGCAGGGGTGGAAACCCAAGTTGATTATGAGAAGGAAACAGGATTGTAGTCCGATTATGGGGCAAGAGTGAGATAAGGTCTTTGGATCGAGTTTCGAGGCAGTTAGAGGTGGATTTTAGAGATGGGTATTAAAGGAAAAATGGAGTTCATGCTACGAGCTTTCTAATGGATCCAAGATCAATAAAATCGTAAATCAGATGAAAAAATTTATAAAGTGGAGAAGTCAGGACAAAGAAAAGATGATAAATCAAGGTGTTACTCAAGTTGGGCAAGTATTACTCGAGTCAAGCCAGGAACTCGTGTAAGGAAGGCAAGGAACAGGCAGAGTACTTGAGATTTTACTCAAGTCAAGTGGCATTACTCGACAGATAAGCAACATTACTCGGCTCCAGCCAGGGACATGAGTAATGAAGGGAATTTCCAAATGGTCTACTCGAGATGCTACTCGAGTCGAGTAACTTTACTCAACCTCAAGTGAATTGCATTTAAACCTTTTTTTTTGTATTTTAAACCCTAAATTTTATTTTGCTCTACCAATTTTGGCCCTAATTGTTTTGCGTATTTGCTTTGGCATTAGAAACATATAAATACTTATTTTAGAACATTATTAGGGTTTATGTTTTAATGACTCTGAACTCTTATAGAGCGTATAACTCCCCGAGAGGTTTTGTACGCCGATTTATTGCTGATTAAGGATTATGTTTACTGCTTTGACTTTCCCATTTTTGATTATTCTTGGATTGAAATTTTCTATAGCGTTCATCTTTATTCGAGGCTACCTTTGAATACGGTTTGCAATTGATTGGAATAAGTTTTTCTTACTCTCTTTAATTGTTAATTAGGGATTCTTTAGCACCCTTGTTTGATTATATACCATTAACTAATTCCATCATTTCCAGTAAGAGGTGATTGAATGTTTAGGGTTTCTTGATTGTGAATTTTGATTACCTGTTTTGTGCTGTGATTATAGTCTCATGAGGTCTATATTTATTAGTCAGACACATAAACTTGGCTTTACCTAGACTAAACCCTAAGAAATCATTGGAGCTGACAACTCCATAAAACTTACGAGCCAGTAGTTTTTGAGTCTCTAGAATTAGTTCACCTCTGAAAAAGATCTTAACGAACTACATCCTAACCGTGATCTGTGGATACGCTATAAATGTCTTAATATTTGCATGAATTAAGTTTGCAGTTGAGTCCTATTTGATTGATTAATTTTCTGCTTGAAGTTCCATCCCCGTTTAGTATTCAGAAGTTAAGTAAACAGCCTTAGGAAAGTAATTAAAGTCAATAAAAATCAAGATAGGAGAAAGATATTTGTATATGTTAATTCATTAACTCATCCCATCGCTTTTTGTAAGGGTGATTGACTGATTAGGGTTTCTTAATTATGAGTTTTAATTACTTATTTTGTGTTGCGATTATAGTCTCATGAGATCCGATTCATTAGTTAGATGCATATACTTGGGTTTACCTATTCTAAACCCTAGGAAATCATTTCAATTCACAACTCTGTGAAAATTATGAGCCAGTAGTTTTTGAGTCTCTGGAACTAGCTCACCTCCGAAAAAGGTCTTAAAGAAATACTCGCGGTTTGTGGATACGCTACAATTATCTTCATATTTGCATGAATTAGGGTTTGCAATTGAGTCTTATTTGATTGATTAATTTTCTACGTGAAATACCATCCCCGCTTAGTATTCAGAAGTCATGTCGACAGCCTTAGAAGAGTAATTGAAGTCGATACAAATCAAGATTGGAGAAAGGTCACTGTACTAAGTTAGTTTATGTTTAGTTTTCTACATTTTTATCAATTCACTTTATTATCCGCTCAGACATATTAGGAAGCCCAGTAGTTTGGTGCTTGTAGGTACTTTCTTATGGGATTGATACTTGTATTTATCAGGATTTACTACTTGACAGCGACTGGGTACACTACCCTTTAGTAAGTGGTTTGGTAGCAGTTTCCAACCGCTGCCAAATGCATGTCAAGTTTTTTGCACCATTGCCGAGAAAGTATTTTCCTACGATATTGAACCAATAGTTTACTATATGATTTGAGCATTTTATTTGTTTTATTTAAATTTTTTTATTTATTTATTTTCGATAATTACTTCTTTATGGTTTTCTTCAGGTTTTGCACACTCATTATACTAATACTTTGTTCTTCGATCCAGAAATTGAACATACTTTTCACAGGAACCAAAGTGATAGAAGGAACCTAAATATGGCTATGGAAGAAGCAGATTTTAGAGCTGAATTACAAAGGTAGAGGGAAGAATTTGAAGCTGAACTCGTAGAAAGGGATGCAAGAAAGGGCACATTGAGATAAAGATTGGAAGCTGAGATGGGGGAACACTAGCTATGCCACGTAAATAGGAATATGAGGATTCAGGATGAGAGGGTGATGTCTGAATTAAAGGCTCCCTATAGACCTAGGAACAGAAGCGGAGTACTCCTTCCGCCAGTTACAGCTAATAACTTCGAGCTAAAAACTTGCATGATTCAGCTTGTGCAATAAAATGGGCAATTCAGCGAAGGTATATCTGAAAACTCTAATGATTTTCTTGACAGATTTTTAATGGTGGAAGATACCGTAAAGATGAATGGTGTGCCACAAGATGTAATTTGGTTGAAGCTTTTCCCTTTTGCATTAGCTGGAGGAGTGGTGGAATGGTACAAATCTTTAAAGCCAGGTTCCGTTACATCTTGGGACCAATTAGAGGAGTAGTTTCTGGCATATTATTTCCCACCGTCCAAGACATTTCAGCTCAAGAATGAGATTGCTACATTTCATCAATTCGGGATAAAAACAACGAATGAGGCTTGGCAGAGATTCCAGAGATCGGTAGGAAATTGCCCTCACCACAACCTATCACACATTGATCAAGTAAGTACATTTTATCACGGATTAACTCCTACTAACCATGCAATGGTCGATTCTTTTATAGGTGGAGACATTTTCACAAAGAAGCCAAGCAAGGCAAAGAATTTATTTGAGCAATTGGTAAGGAAGAGCTCATACTGGCAGCAGAGATGCCAACAAGAAGAGGTGTCCATAGTGTGGAACAAGTGAAATAAAAAGAAGCCATGGATGAGATGAATAAGAAACTGGATATGGTGATGGAATGATTGAGTCTGAATGTTGCACCCTAATCGGCTATGTGTATCACGTGTGGAGGCGAATGTCCCAGTCAGGTTTGTGAAGCGGGCAATTCATTCGTCTAAGAGTCTAAAAGTGTGAATTATGCAGGAGGAAACTACAAGTATAATAACTCTAACTCCTACAATAATTTGTACAATAATAATAACAGCTACGGGAGGAGATTTCAACACCCGAAATTTTCATATGGTAACAACCAAAATGTGTTGAAACCTTCTCCTGAATTTTACAATAAGCACCAAAACTAGGGGTTAGGTAATGCCCTAACACTTTAATATAGTCAACCTCTAGTGCTGCCAGCTCCGTCTCTAAAACAAGATGAAGGTGTTATCTATTTATTAAAAGATATTTCATCTAAGCTTACATAGACTATAGCAAGACTTGCTGATAATAA
This sequence comes from Euphorbia neoarborescens, assembly GCA_948330485.1. Classification (NCBI taxonomy): domain Eukaryota; kingdom Viridiplantae; phylum Streptophyta; class Magnoliopsida; order Malpighiales; family Euphorbiaceae; genus Euphorbia; species Euphorbia neoarborescens. Next base: position 9,212 of record CAOJCR016469247.1, read on the forward strand.
GGCATTCTGTAGAGATATAAGTAATCAGGTTGCTCAGATGAGTAGAGAAAGGCAAAAGAGGCCTTCTGGAAGTCTCCATAGTACTATCGAATAGAACCCAAATCGAAACCAGAGGGAGACAGCTAAAGAAATCATGTTGAGAAGTGGAAAGCAGGTGGAGATGTCAAATTCTGAGGCCAAGAGTCAACCTCTATCTCCACAGGTAAGTAGTGAATCGGGAGAGGTAAGTGATAGCATGCATTCAACACACTATTTCCTAAGTATAAATGTCTCATTTTTATATACTCCCTTAATTCATTTGCACAGTCTCTATCCCTTTTTCCTCCATATTTATCTAAAAGCACCATATTAGGAATTGACCCATGAAAATACTTTTATAAACAACAAAATGGTTGCTTATTCTTAACTTTAGTACTTCTATAGCAAATCTTATCCAGGTAAATTCAATACAGAAACCCGAAGCTAGCGGATCACTCACACCCGGATGAACGAGAGATTATAGGAGGAAGTGCCCGGATGTCGTAGAAAACCCAGGATGATTTAAGAAGATAGTCACCCCTTTTTAACTTTCCTGACCGAATGAATTTCATGTCCCTAGCACCAAGAAGGACCTGGCTCATCGCCATCTTCACCCGACAGAGAATGTTGTTGGGGCGGATGTTTGTCAACCAACAGATCCAAACATACAGTCACAATAAAAGGTAGCCATAAAAGAATTAAGGGACCTACGAATTAATTTAAAATCAACTGGGTGTATAAGGTTAAAAAGGTTATATTTGGACGCATGCTCAAAAAGGAAAGAAGCGAGCGTGGCCCGTACTGACACCTTTACCAACTTGGTATGGCTATTATCACAAAAACTGACATAGGTGGCAAAGATTTGTGGGAGTTGGCTAAAAAGTCTTCTACCACCTTACCTTTGATTTGACAACCACTTTTTAGGGGTAAATATACTTCAAAATAAAGATATTTAGGGGAGAAATTATTATTGATTTTTATCATCTTTAGAATAGTTTTTAGAACAGAAGCTTTTGGGGAGTTGATCATCTTCTTCTTTGTTGATCTTTTTCTTTATTTCGTTCATCAACTACCAGCCTTCATCCTTCCCTATAGACACAGCATTATTGATCATCTCCAGCTGCAAGAGGATGGGGCATTTTACTTTAGTTTGCTTTTCTTTGCCCTTTTTACCCTTCTGTATTGCTACAATTTTCATTATGTTTGTTTTTATGTTTCTCTTTTGAACCATGTGTAACTAACCCACTGTATGGGTGACATTCTGTTAATAATGTTTCTTTTTGAAAATTCATAATGTTTGGTTTCTTTTAAAAAGTATGTATTGATTGGGTTTCCTATGTATTGATTGGGTTTTCTGTGTTTATGATTTATGGCTTAATATGGCTTGGCCAACCGTATTATTCTCACTGATTTATTAGTTACCACGAGTGTGTGAGATGATAATAGATCACCATAATGGAAACTCAGGATTCCTAGGAGGTTAGATATAATACTCCTGGGATCCCAAATGGTTTATGGAGAAATCATGCTTAATACAGATTAACCGAGCACTTGGGTACGACAAGAGTTAAGATCAAGGGAAACTTGGTTAAATAAGGGTAGTCATCCTAGAGATGGGTTTCTACGTGCTAAATCCTCCATCAATCAATGCATATGCATATCCCGATATTATTGTGTTCATGATCATTATAAGACCGGATGTCACCCATACTTTCGTCCATCTGTTTTATTTTCATCACACACTGGGCACTTCCCAAAAGACTCTTGCTCACTCTTTTATTTCCTATTTTTATTCCTTTCCTTTAACCGGATCATACATTATGATTGCCCTATTCTTTACACACTCACAATGAACACTCATCTTAACATGCCAGGATCCCCGTGTTTGACCTTGGGTCATCCAAGCCACGAAAGGTCGGACCTTAAGTAAAATTAATTTTAATCCTGAAACGACCAGTAAGAAACCCGATTCAAATTCTAAAAATTCTGATGTTTCTCCTATTTCTAATAATGAAAAAAATAAGAGTACTTCTGAACCAATTAGGACTTACACTACTAAGTTACCCTTTCCACAAAGGGGTAAGAAAGATAAATTGGATCAGAAGTATTCTAAGTTTCTTGAAATTTTTAAGAAGTTGGAATTTAATTTACCATTAGTTAAGGCTTTACAAGAAATGCCAACTTATGCGAAGTTTTTCAAGGAATTAATTGATGTAAAATAAAGCTAGGAGGAGGCAAAGTAGTGGCACTAACAGAGGAGTGCTTCGCGATAATCAGCAACAAGCTCCCACCAAAATTAAAAAGGGGAATTTTCACGATCCC
>CAOJCR016469729.1:0-12687 GCA_948330485.1 Euphorbia neoarborescens
AATGAATGTATGTGAGATTCTTAACACTTATTTTATGTATGAAATGAAAAAAAAAACCACATACACCTATTTTGGTACAAAAAAAATTCACAATCCTTCTTTTGATAAAAGGTCAAACCACAATGCACTTTTTTTATAACGGTCCAAAACCACTGCCACCTATTTGAAACAAAAAATTCTACAGTCCTTCTTTTGATAAAAGGTGAAACCACAGGGCACTTTTTTGAACTTTACCCTATAAAATATGTTTTGTTTTAACGGTAACCACTTACTGAGATTCGTTCTCACTGTTTTTAGTTTTAAAACATTTTCAGGAAAGGAGTCTTAGTTCTCGGAATCTGTGGATTGGCGGTCGGAGGTGAGGTCGGAGCCACTGTAAAGCTTGTCGATACGTGTTAGTTCTTATAGCGTTTGCTGTGTATTGGTATTTTTTATTGTCTAAATCGTGTTTTATATCAAAGGTTTAGTTATTATAAGATAAAGATTTTAACTTAAACTTGGGTTTTATTTAAGTTCCTTCAATTTTGAGAAGGAATTCTTGTTGGATTGTAAATCCAACTTCTTGATTTTATTGTTTTAAAGTTTTCCCTTCCTCCCTGTGAGGCACTTCCTCGGCACAGTCAGCTATCGAAGTGGCGTCTCACAAGTGACACTCAGTCTCCGGGGGTATCCGGGGGAGGGGTGTTACAGTTTTAACCTTTGTTGGTCCCCACTAACAGTAAAGAGAGCCCTTCTAGGAATAATTAGAGACTGTTTTTACTGCATGGAGTTATATTGTTGGAATTTTCGAACTTACAAGCTACTTGACTTTTGTTGTGCGTGTTTTTCTTTCCCAAGCATAATGTAATTGCACGTATGCCTAGACTCTTATCCCATGTCCATTGAATTGACATTGGTCATATTGTATGTACCTAAATGTCCATTTATCATTATAGCTACAAAAATAGGGGCTTAGTAGCACATATCACATGCCATGCTAACTCACAGTTTTGTGCAGCCACCTCATGGTTTTTTATTAGGTGCCACATAATCATACATCCAAAGCTCTGTGTCCCATAAAAAAGAAAAAGTAAAGTAGGTCTTTTGTATCATTCATACGTATGTCATTATACTAACCCCTTTCAATAAAGTCATATGCATTTTTATATATGTACGCCAAAGAATGTCATCATCTAAATGCCATAGAAATAACCCTTTCTACTGCAGCCATGTATCATTTTTACATGACCACATATTATGTGATCAACTTTATAATCATTTCCATTTAGGGTTCTATAGTGATTATGAATCAAATTACTTCATTGGTCCAAGCCCATTACATTTCCATTTTAGGGTTCCACAGCGATCTCGAATCAAATTACTTCATTGGGCCAAGCCTATTGCATTTCAATTTTAGGTTCCACAGCAATCCTGAACCAAATGAACTCATTGGGTTAAGCCCATTGTATTTCCATTTAGGGTTCCATAGTGACCCCAAGTTAAATTACCTCATTGGGATATGCCTACTACATTTCCATGTTGGGTGGCATAGTGTTCCCAAATCAAATTACCTCATTGGGCTAAGCCCATTATATTTGTATTTAGGGTTCCACTGTGATCCCAAACCAAATTAACTTATTGTTCTAAGCCCATTGCATTTCCATTTAGGGTTCCATAATATTCTCGAATCGAATTATCTCATCAGGATAAGCCTATTGCATTTCCTTTTAAGGGTTCCACAGGAATCTGAACTAAATTCTCTCATCGGGCTAAGCCCATTGCATCTCCATTTAAGGGTTCTATAGTGATACTGAACCAAATTATCTCGTTAGGCTAAGCCCATTGCATTTCCATTTAGGATTCTACAGTAATCCTAAATCAAATTATGCCATTGGGCCAAGAACATTGCATTTCCATTTAGGGTTCCACAGTGATCCTGAATCAAGTCACCCCATTAGATGAAGCCCATTGCATTTCCATTTTAGGGTTCTACAGTGATCTCGAATCAAGTTATCCTATTAGGCAAAGCCTATTGCATTTCATTTAGGGTTCTATAGCAATCCTGAATCAAATTAGGCTAATCCCATTGCATTTCCATTTTAGGGTTCCATAGTGATCCTGAATCTAGTGGCCTTTTGGGCCATGCCATTTACATTTTCATTTTAAGGGTTCCACAGTGATCCTAAGTCATTCCCTCTTTTAGGCCTATACTACTAAATTCTGATCGGGGTTCTAACAATGTTCTTAAGTCCTATATTATGTATGGGCCTAGCCCATTTCTATTTAACAAGGGTTCTAACAATGTTCCCAAGTCACGTCATCATGTTGAGTCAAGCTCATCAAGTTTATTAAGGGTTCCCATTGGTACACGATCTGTATCATACTATGGGTCCAGCTCAACAGTATTTAGGCAAGCATTTGCTAAGGTTCCCATCGGGGCTTTATCGTGTAAATGCCCTCATTTCTTTTACAGCCTAGTTCCATCTAAGGCTTAGACTAGTTATCCTACCACTATTTTAGGAATTTCTCTCACGGTCGATATACGGGCTATGAATAGTAACGTGCTAAATGGACTTGGTGCACTCAAGTTCTATATCAGATTATTAGGGTGATATTTTTAGTTTTAAAGGGTATCAATGTAAGTTCCAATAATAGAATGACATTTGACTAGCCCTATGATATAGTGGCACCAACTTTAAGGCTAGTTGTATGGCATACTATTCTAAACGTGAAACTATATATATCACCGATGTAAGTCCCTTTAAATAAGCATTCACCTAAAAGCCCTTAGCAGTCTAAGGTAAACCGTCAAGCATGAGTTATGCCAGAAACTGACAAACCTCCATTGGATCATATAGGGTTACTAACAAATTACTCGGAACCTGAATGCAGATTTGGACAGCTTGAGCTGATAGCCAGCATACTGCTAATTCAAGCACTCCACTTAAGGGTGTCAAAATTATCCACATCTCCCAGTGTGCATCAACATAAAAAAAAATTCATTCCTATGCAACCCACATCACTCTTCAATGTTTTATTTGTCTCTTTCCTAGATTTTCACTCCATGCATCTAGACATTTAGGTTCAACCTCTCATAAGGAACACACATCTAGCCCATTTTTTTTGGTTTCAAACTTTCTCCAACACTAGGGATGGATAACTATGACTTAACCAAGCAAGAGGAAGGGGGGTAGCAATGCTAGCATTAACCAGCCTTAGGCATAAAGTCCACAGAACGAGCCATGATAGCCAGGGTATTAGCTAACAACTTTGGGTCCTAGAGTCACTGTCCAATATTCTAAGGATACAAGCTCAAGTAGAGGAAGAGGAAGTGCCAATATGTATGGTGCAGCCCAAGAGAATGCAGAGGGTTGGAAAAGTTGTAGTCAGGGAAGATTCTGAAAAAGATTATGTATATTGCCTATCTAAGGGGCAGTATCCATCATACAAGAAGTGAATGAACAGATGTGAAGGAAAAATGAGAAAAAGGAGAATTTCTTGAGCACAATATTGAAGAAATTTGATATGAGAACTCTCCTTATGTTGAGCCTAAAGACTTTATGGAAACAGAGTTGAGCGGTTTCCCAAGGGGCTTTCTATGCCAAGATTTCCACCTTTTAATTGTTAAGGATCACCAATGGACCACATTAATCAAGTTTTAGTGTTATATATGATTGGTTGACGGTGAATCAAATTGCTCACCTCTTCCTAACCATTTTTTAAGGGGGTGCTGTTAATTGGTACATTGAACTATCCTTTCACATTAGGAGGGATTAGAGAAAACCAATAGCTAAGTTTTTGGAATTTTGCACCTGTAATGTTGAGAAAAAGACAATGTTAGAGGTCTTAGAGGAAGTTAAACAAAAGCAGAATGAGGGGTTCAAAATCTACTACCAAAGGTGACGATGGACCATAAACAACATGACTGTGAGGCCGCAAAAGGTAGAGCTAAATTTGAAACTGATAGATTGAAGCCTCGAGGTTCACCGAATGCAGATGAAGTATAACACCTTCTATAACTACATGGATGTGCTCACCATGGCTAAGAAGTAGAGCATGTGAGGTAGTCCTAAAGCAACATCAGTCAGGCTTCAAGAATACATTTACCTCCAACTCCAAAGGGGGAAATTCAAGTGCGACCTCTCTTCCTCCAGCACCTATAAATAATATCAGTAAAGGAAGGTTTTAAGAAAGTTAGCCAATAATTCAGGTGGCTGATATACTGGTCACACCGTCCAATCCTCTGGCTCAGCTATGGAAGAGGGTAAATCCATAGAATGTGCCATTGAATAAATTAATTGTGTAGTGTAGGAATGATGGAAAACTAAAGAGTTTGAAGCCTTACACAACACCTTCTGAAGTGGATAAGGACAATTTTTGTAACTTCCATGTTACAGTATGGTATAAAACCATAGAATGTGTTCTACTCCATAATGTAATCCATCGATTGGTACGAGAAGGTAAGATTGAGGAGCCTATATTGGCCAAGCCCAGTACATAGGAGAATCCCCTACTACGATTTGAGAAAAGGGTGGGCATGGTGCAGTCAAGAATACCAAGTAACTATGTATTTTCCGAAATAATGATGGTCAACCCAGAAGTCAAATCAGTAGTGATTGAAGAAGATGCCGAAGAGGTTAATCCTAAGCATTTAGGATCAGTTCACAGGATTATAGAAGTGCCAGTAAAACCTTTAAAGTGGGACAACCTTGACTCTGACAACGAATATAAAGAGGCCTACAGTATCTTGTGACTACAAAGCAAGTGGTGTATCTTAGTAAAAATAGCTGGCCAGTACAGATAGTGACTCACAGTGGGTGAGTAATCCAATCTGAGGCTCCATAATCTAGGAGATCTACCCATAATGAAAATGTGGCACTTAATGCCAATGGATATACTCCACTCACAGCGATGGAGGGAAGTGATAAAGTGATTGAATAGATAATGAAAACCCCTGCTAAGGTAAGCATTTAGCAGCTACTCAAGGAGAGTCAAAGACATTGGCAAACATTGGTTAAGAAGTTGCTGGAGGTAGAGGCCTCTAATCTTCTCTCGAGGATGTATGTGCATTAATCACATGGGTGAAGCTCTCAAATATGGATGAAGTGGAGAACCAAACTAAACCTATCATCTAAACTTGTGATGCAGACCTACCAAATGAGGGAATAGACATAATATAGCCATATTTTTTACAGTAAAGATTCTTAACCAGGTAATGCAATATGTAATGGTGGATGATGGCTCTGTTTTCAACATTTATCCTTTGAAAATTTTGCCATTTCTCTGCGTGACTGAAGAAGCGCTGAAAACAACCCAAATGATCATAAGAGCCTATGATGATGATATGAGGGCTATGATTAGTACATTTGAGAAAAAGTGGAAGTAGGGCAGGTGAGGTCCATTGTTGAATTCATAATCATCTACATACCTAACTCTTTCTCACTATTATTGGAAGGACCGTATCTGCAGAGGAATCATCAATGATAGCTATAGTAGGAGAATTAGAGATACTCACTTACGACTTTCAAATGGTAATAATGAATGTTGCAAGCAAAGGAAAGGGGTAATTAAGATTTTCATACCCTGAATGGTTATTAAATTGCATGGAAAAATACAATTTGTACCTGGTAAGGGTCTAGGAAAATATCTATAAGGTATGCCTACTTTTGATATCAATGCTAGTCAAACAGATTATAGTGGCGTTGGTTACACGAGGGTTAAAGGAGAGCCTCAAAAGAAGAAATCAGCTAGGACTTCATGAAAATTTGTTAGGGTTGCACAGAAAGTGTATGAGGGGTAACTCAATAGATGGAAGTAAATGGGATCACAATTCAGGGTTTGAGATTTTCTAGGATATAGCGGATTTTGATGATCATACTGCCAAGTACAAGGCGATAAAAATGCTCGAACTAAACTTATAGCCAGAAACACAAAATGAGGAATCTATTATGGATGAGGAGGAGACTAAAATGATGAATGAAGGTCTTTGGAAGGTAATTGACTATCCGGAGAAGTTGGTGTTGGAAGGGTCTATATGCTTCAAGAAAAAGCTTTCAGGGCTTATCAAAGGAAAGACTTGTGAGATTGTGGAACTGTTGACTGCTTAGACTTCAACTGATATTGGCGACACCAACATAGATGAAGCTGCTAAAGATGATTATACTATTATAAATGAAGGCCTCCCGCTCGTGGGAGATGATTTCTATTTATGATGTATCTTCTACTTTTTACTTGAACAACATGACTTTTAAGGCAGTTAATGCAATAAAATCTTCTTTTACTTACTTGTGTGATTTTTTTTCTAATGGTTCTATACATTGATTTAAGCATTCAATTAATATTTTTAGCATTCATAATGCTTCATTACATAAAATTAACCTCATAACATTAAATGAGCTAAAAATAATACATTCGATGTTCGACTTATCCCTTGAAGAAAAGAGAGAATAGGAAAATGTATTGAGAAATCATGTTTAAGAATTTGGCTAGTCCTATGCGGATATTCCTGGGGTAGATCGAGGAATAACAGAACACAAGATCCCAATAGATACAAAATTCACTCCAGTAAAGTAGAAACTTAGATGCCTTCGACTAGAATGGGATGAAAAGGTAAAAGAAGTGGTTCAGAAGCAATGGGATGCCATTTTTTTAGATATGGTGATTTACCCAAAATGGTTAGCCAGTATCAAAGAAAGAAAAAAGGGTAAGGGTTTATATGGATTATCGGGATCTTAATAAAGCTTCTACCAAGGATAATTTTCCGCTACCACACATTTATGTTTAATTGGATAATGCCTCAATATTACCCATGTATTCCTTCATGGATGAGTTTTCAAGGTATAATCAGATTGTAATGGATAAGTATGACAAAGAGAAAATAACCTTCATCACTGATTTGTGTACCTACTCTTATCGGATTATGCCATTCGGTCTGAAGATTACTAAGGCATCCTATCGGAGGGTCGTGATGAATCTATTGCACGACAAGAACCATAAGGAAGTAAAAGTGTATGAGAATGACATGTTGGAGAAATATAATGATCGGATACAGGATGGTAAGATATTAGATCAATTCATACAAGAAATGAGAAGTACAATCTCCGCCTAAACCCAGAAAAGTTTTTTGTCACAGGTAAGAATAAAGGCTCTCGTAACTTTATGTAGTTCCCATAACTTTAAGCTATGGTATATATGAAGCATATGAGTGGTTCCTTCAATAGGCATCCTTATAACCTGTGCGGAACATAAGTGGCATTTTTTCGGATTCACTAGGTAAATAGGGTCCTCCTAAATGCAAGATATAAATGAAGCACAAAGTAAAATGAATGGCTTAATTCCAATTCTAATTTCCAAATTTATATTCGGTATTCATCCAAAGACATTTTAATTTTAACCTTATGAAAACTCTAATTAAAAAGAAATTCCCTAGATGAGTCACCACTATGAGCGGGCAACTAAAATTTGGACGCATGTGAAGTGCAATGAGGCTCTTTATTATTATTAGCTTAAAATTCGTTTTTTAAGAGGTTTGATTTGAGTCGACACCTGGATTAGCTCTAACAGGAAAATTAAGCATGGCTCAATTGGTGCGGCCACCATGAAAAAACCATGAGATTCTGAGTTCGGGATGAATTACTTACTAATTCGTAAATTGGAATTAAAATATAAATTAAAAATTAACCAAATTCATCTTTAACATAAATTTATACACACAATGTTCATGCAAGCATAAAAAATAATTAATTCATACATTGCTCATTAGCTCAACAAAAAGGAAAATCACCAGAAATAGAGAGTATTCAATAGAGAACATACTTGATTTTCTAGCTAGATTCTTATAATCTATTTCATATAGTCACAAAGTATTTATGAATATGAATATATAAATACAAGAATGAAAGGTAATTTAGGAAAAAAACATGTATGCAATATTTTCCAGCTTAAGAATCTCAACAGAATAACCTGTAATTTTAAATTAACGAAAGACTGATGCTTATGAGCTCAATCACAAAAGATAATTGGATCCAAAAGCATGTAAACAATAGCAACTTATAGCATTAATCTAGCGACATCCATAAAAAATATAGCAATACGATAAAAGATCTTCAAGAATTTATCCAGAGTTTCCAAATGGGTACCACTACGTATCCCAAAACATCATAACATAAGTAAATTGTATAATATTGGATACAATCAAATCGAATAGCAAAATGATTAATCACAAGCAACTTATGACATACAAACTAATAAATAGGGAAATGGATATAATGCAACAGCTAGACTACCTAAGTTTGTTAACAATTGAACACAATAATCGGAATATAAAAAACACTATTAAATGACCATCGAGAATCAATATAAAGAAAACAAACTCAATCTCCAACAATTATCAGTAATCCAGCAGTAGCTTATAAACTGAAGGAATGAATGATATATGGGCGTCAAGGTAATGTTTGATAGCAGTGATTTCCAAATTTGTGGAAGCTCAAAGTAACCAAAAATACAAAGTTACAAATAATGATCTAAATTTGGATAAAAAATGAAACCAAATGCACTTGATGAAATGAATTTCAAAAACTCCAAGTGTGATAGCTTTACTGTATGAAAAACATTTTTTTGTGCTTTTAAAATCTATGTATAACGATTTCAGCAACTTTCTAGGTTTCTGCTAAAAATTGTTCCAAAGGGATTTTTACCAAAGGGATTAAACTAGACTTTACATACAAAGAAGAAAGAGGTTTTTTTATTTCATGATACTTTTAAAAAAATGAAATTCAGAATAGATACACTAGTCAATCAAGATAGGATATAACAATTTGAGAATCAAAAGAAAAGAAAAAAGGAATGGTTAAGAAAAGAAAAAAGGAATGGTTATTACGTCAATCGTGTTCCAGTCAAATTTCGACTGATTCCTTTTAACATCACAAATCACTCTTCAATCGCCATATCGATATATTCCTCAATCGCCAGTCGTCCTTAGTTCCTTATCGGTCTCTCTCTTTGCTTTCTTTTTCTCATTTTCAATCTCTCTCTAAAATCCTCCTTCTTTCGTCTCTGCTCTCAAAATCGCTAGCCCCTCGATCGAACCCTCCCGAATCTCGAACTTGCCCCTCCTTCCATTGAATTCCAAACCCCCCTCTTTTATCCTTGCTCTTTTTCCCTTTAAGAACGAAGAAAAAAAATAAATTGCTAAGATCGAGAGAATTTCTTCCCAAACAGTAGAGAAGCAAAATCCAATTCTAAAATCAACCAAATTCATTTCCCAAAATAGCATCCTCCCTCTTGATTTCCTTTTGAGTTTTTTGTTATATTTTTTTTTTCAAATTCCTCTTTAGAGAATCTCTTCCTAAACAAACCAAAATGGCATCGCTTTGGTTTATTTTTTTTAATTCTTTGACCCAATACGATGTTGTTTTGGGTTTTAAATTTTCTAACCAAAACGACGTCGTTTTGGACCCCTGTTTTTTACTTAAACTGCGAAACAAAACAACGTCATTTTGGATTTTAAATTTTTAGCCCAAAATGACGTCGTTTTTTATCCCCTTTTACTTATTCTTTTCTCCTTCAAAATGACGTAGTTTTCGACCTTTTTCTTTTTAGTGCCTTAGCTCTTCTTTTCTCACGTTCAAGTCCTCCAATTCTTCTTTTTCACATATATGACACCTTTTTCTTTATTTTTATTTAAAAAACCTGTAAACCCAATTTTCCTTCCAATTTGGTCTGACTAAAATTATAATTTTAATCTGGTCTGACCTAATAAAAATCATTTTGACCTCGAATTTTGGATTTTAATTTAGCCAAACCTAAGCTATCATTTTAACTTGGTCTAGTCACTATAAAATAATTTTATGTTTAATTTTCAATTTTTATTTTGAGTTTCTCATTGAAAAAATTTGAAGAACAAAGATAAGCATACAAACATGCCAACTAATGTTGGTTCATCATGGATGCAAAAAATCTCGTGCTCACAGGCTGCGCCCATCATGTGACTTTATTAAGATGCTGAATTCAGGAACACTATAGAGAGAGTCAGGGATTTTTCCTATGCATATGCATGAGATGTATGGTATTTAAGCTACATGCTCATATATCTTGAAGCTTGCTTTTACCTACAATAGACGCTTTTGGTAAAAAAAATTATTGTTTCAATTATAAGTGGAAACAAGTTGGCTAGCCGAATTGCGTGTATGGATGCAAATGAATGATATGATATATGTCATGCTTTATGTACATGATACTTGTGCCATATAAAATGTTGTCCATTCGGGGGTAAATGCTTACTCGTGCTTTGAGATTTAATCTTATGATTATTTCTCTACTTTGTGCTGAAATGATTCCTTCTACATGGGGTGAATGCTTACCTGATCTTCGAGATTTAATTTTTGATTAATTCTTTGATTTGTGCTAAAATAATTTCTTCTACTCGAGGTGGATGCTCACCCCGAGCTCCGAAATTATATCTCAGTTTAGTACTTAAAAATGATTGCTTCTACTCGGAGGATGCTTACCTGAGCTTTGAGATTTAATCTTTTTATTATAACTCTGCTTAGTGCTTAAAATGATTGCTTCCACTCGAAGAATATTTACCCGATCTTCGAGATCTAACCAACTGCTGCGTGATTATTTCTTTGCTTTATACTGAAAATATTTGCTTTTACTCCGGGAATGTTTACTTGAGCTTTGGGATCTAATCTTTTAATCAATATCTCCGCTTAATTCTTACAATGAATTCTTGGTGCTAAAAAGATTACTTCTACTTGGGAAATGCTTATCTAAGCTTTGAGATTTAATCTTTTGATTAAAATCTCTACTTTATGTTAAAACAATTGCTATTTTGTGACATGTGCGAATAAGTATCTTTGCAAGCATGTGTGGACATACTTATCCTAAACAAACATGTGTGAATATGCGACATGTTATGCATGGCTAATATGGCTCGTGCTATGTGTTATGATTAAAAACACTTGCTGTATGAATTCAATTTATTCTTTTTTATTATTTTTATTATTTTTGTGGCTTCGTTGCTTAGTGGCTTGACATTGTTCGAGACCATATAGAGCATTTTGTGCCCCTAATTGAATTTGAGAGAAACAAATTTCAGGGGTCATATAGATGACATGCCCCAGGCTAGAGATAAGATAAGTAATTTTAGGGTTCGTATTGATGAAATGCCCCTAGGCTGAAGTAATAATTTTGGGGGTCATGTAGGTGACATTCCTTGAAGAAAATGATTTTGGGGTCGTGGAGATGACATGCCCCTGGCTGAAAGCAACAATGGAAAAGAATGTCTTCAAATTACAAGTACCAAATCCATTTTTATCCAAATGTAATGCATTTTAAAATCATCATGATTTAATGTGCTTTCTATGAATACGAGTTTTAAAACAATATAACTTTGTTTATGCTTGTGATATCAACATGTCAGCATATTTGAATAGACCTCATGCTTTATTGAATGAACTTAACATGGCTGTAATTAAAAAGAACACAAAGTGATGTATTTTCATATAGAATTTTCTTTAAGAAATATGTTAACTTGTGTTAGGACATAAATGCCTTATACTAGAACATTCTCGATTACTGAGCCGAGTACCCCCCAATACTTTAGACATCACAATCCTTCACGGTTTATCAGCTCGATACATATTTACAATTACAAACATCGGGATCATTTCTTTATTTATTATCTTTAAGAAAGATATTTTCTTATATTGGGATGTAAATGCCTTATTACTGGAGCATTTCCTATTACTGAGCCAAGTACCCCCCAATACTTTGGGCATCACAATCCTTCAAGGTTACTAGCTCAATCCTTATTTGTAATTACAAACAGCGGGATCATTTATTTATATGTAAAATTTATTTGTTTATTTATTTTCTTTTTTTATTTTTATGAAACAAATGTTCCTTAATTCGTTTCAGCTGCATTCATGTTGGATGCATGCAATAGAATATGATGTTTGTTAGATATGCTTCATGAAGAATCCAAATGCAAAACATAAGATTTTATTGATAAACATCACACAACTAAGAAAAATGATTTCCATTGCATGAATTTGTTTGTGAAAACACATCATTTTAAATGAAAATGGTTGAGCCACATATAACAAAAATATTCACGTCCATAAATGAAACACTCTTAAGCTTGTGTAGGAATTTCCAAAAGATACGTCCACTGCCGAGGAAGGCTGCTTATATTATGGAAAGAGGTTAATGGATTTGTCAAAATTCCCGACTTATGCCCATAATTTTCTCCTTGAAGCTAATAGGGACTATGGAAATATAATTAACACACAGACCGCTCCATAATTAAAGATCATCCTAAGCATGGTAAACCATGTTAGTTACCTTAGAAAATAGTATTTATAATAACATGTGGCTGACACTATATACCCTTCATGCTTTTTCAAATTTTTATGATGGAAACAAATTTCATGTGTTTTATATCATCAATGTTGTTAGCATTTGAATGCTATTTTAACAAAGTGATATCATGTGGCTACTTTGTAGATAGTAAAACTATGCTTCATGAATGAAATATGAACCATATGGCATATGACATTTCAAATGTGATGAGTACTGTGTGACTAGTAAAGCTACACAATCAATGAACATTAAATGAACAATTCGTATTATTGCCATTTTGAAAGCTTTGCTTACTTAAAAAACTTTTTTGCTTATTTGAACGAATTCTTGTTTTATTAAGAA
>CAOJCR016471800.1:0-12622 GCA_948330485.1 Euphorbia neoarborescens
GCCAATCTTGCATCTCGAGGTAGGTATGTAGAAATCAATTCTCCAGCAAGATCAGCTCGAACTAGATAGCTGGGGTTAAAGACTGAGATCTTCTTCTCATCCCCTACTTTTCTCAGTACAGTACCAGGGACTTCTACGTCCAGTAGTTCACCCAGTACCTCTGGGGTGACTCTGATAGTCTCTCCTTAAATAGTAGTTTGAAAGGAGTCTTGTTGAACTTCGTCTTTAATCAAGTTACCGTAAAACTGAGTTATATGATCTTCATAAGTAGGGGACTAGATGCTAAAGAAGGTTTGCCAGTGGTTCTTGCGAATCCAGGTCTTGAAGGGCTCGTTAGAAGAGATATAAGCATAATTAAAGGATTTGGGTCTCAGAATGGAGAGGTTTTTGGAGTCAGGAAAGGGTCTCCTAATCTCCATGTCAGATGTCTCACCAAACTTATGTTTGAGTGCCATTGAAGTGAGGTAGGGAAGAGCTTAGGGTTTCTAGAGAGAGATTTGATTTCTAGAGAGAAGGTAGAGCAAAAGTGAGAATATGATTCTGAGATCTTGTTGTATTCATTTGCATCTAAAGCACAATAGAGGATATTGATTGTCATGGCATTTTTCGAAAGTTTTCTTATATCAAACTCAATAAGCTCAGAATCAAGCTTCTGTATGGTCTCTCCTGATTCTAGTAACTTCATTGGTATGTGTGGACCATGCACTATTACCATTCAGGCATTCATGTCGGTATCTTGGATGAAATTCTTCATCTTATTTTTCTAGAAGGTATAATTAGACCTAAAGAACAAAAGGTTTCTGGTAATAGATAATCCTTTAGGAAGGATTTGAGTGGTTTCATTAGTAGGGAGGTGTTTGACGGTCATTTGATCGTATCTCTGAGATTGTTGAATCTGTAGATGATAGAGTTAAGCTCTGATACCAAATATGGATTCCCAATAAGGCCAAAATACAGACAAGAAGGGGGTGAATTGGCGTTTAAAATTTTTTACCCTACTGAAGATCTTAGTATGATTGAGAGATAGAAAATAATAGGGTTTGAATAATAGATACTGAAGTTAAAGAAGGTTTTAACAGACAGAATGAAAAAGAGCGTTGTGACTGCGAAAATGTGTTCAATAGGGTATCGTGTATTGGTTTAGCAGTGTAATGAAAGGTATAAGGGACAGAAGAAAAACACAGTGATTTATACTGGTTCGGCTCACACTTGCCTATATCCAGTCCCCAAGGTACCGTCCCTTGAGAGTTCAATTCACTATGAATCCTTTCATGTAGGAATCAAACCTTTCATAACTTAGTCTAACTAGCCTACTGAGTATCGTCCTTAATACCTAACCAAACTAACTACTTCTTACCCTTAGCAGTACTAAAACACAAATAAGTGATTGAAGAGAATAAAACACAAGAAAGACTTGACAAGAATGAAGTTCTAAGTTCTTAGGATTCTTTCTTTTGAAATACAGAGATTTGAAAGTTCTAGCTTAGAATGTTGTTACTTGAATGTTCTCTGTAAAACTTAGTAACCTTGCTTGAATGAAGACTTTCTCTATTTATATTTATCCAATGAGACTAGCCGTTGAGTGCTGGTCATTAGATTAGTTCATCTTGACCGTTGATGAAATTGTTTGTCTTCAGCAACAAGTTTCCAACGATGCTGAGATCATGTGTGTATTGAGGCAAATATTGTCTGACTGGCTTTCTAAAATATTCCCTTAAAAGGGCACTGTGTGTTGATCTACTTACTGAAAGCATCCTTGTTGTCTCACCATTTATAGTAGCCAGAAGTCAGCTTTCCTGATTGGGTATTAAACGTCTGTTTGCTCAAAAACACTTAGATAGAAAATACATCAAAAGCACTACAGTTGGATAAAATTAAAACAATATTGATTTTCAAACACACTTAAAATATATTTTGTCATCTTCAAAAGATTAAATCAAAATAGGGTTCCAACAACCTAAACATAAAACTGAAATTAAAGCATTCATGTCATGTAATGTTTTATACAATCTGTTACTTATAATATAATATTTATACTGCTAGCTAATATTATAAATTTAGTGCTATATTTGAGGGCATAACTAAGGAGTTGGTTCACTATTTTAACAAGTGAGACATAAAGAGAAAGAATCAAATTGAAGAATTGAATTGAATTGAATTTGAATGATAGTGATTTCATATATTGAATTTATTCGTTACAATTTTATTTATACAACAAAAATGAAGAACTGAAAATAATAGAAAGAAGAAGAAGAAGATAGGTTCTGTTATTATTGTTAAGTAGTTTTAGTTAATTGGACTGAGTTTAATAACCCGTTAACCAAACCCAGTCCATTAACCCAAGCCCAATCTCTATTTTACCCTTAGAATAAATAACGGTCTTCTTCCTTAACACTCCCCCTCAAATTGAATTTGTTCAATTTGCTTCTTGAGAACTATCCTTCTGCTACGTAATACTCCTTTCATCCTCCTTCGTCTTTTCTAATTGAGTTTCTTGAGTATCGATAACTCCCATATTCATGAGAAAAGAACTGAAAAAGTTACTGCTCATCTGTTTTGTGAACAAATCTGCTGGCTGTTTTAGAGTCAAAATAGGTGGAGTTGTTTTTGACATAATCCCTAACGAAATGTATGTCTATTTCAAAGTGTTTAGTTCTTTCATGATCCACTGGATTTGCTATTGTAGCGATTGCTGATGTATTGTCGCAATAAATTGCAATTGGAATAGGTATACTCAACTTCAAATCCTGTTGCAGTAAGTTTGTAATCCACCTTACTTCACAAGCCATAGTAGATAAGCTCATATATTCTGCTTCAGTTGAAGATTTGCTGACAACGGATTGTTTCTTGCTTTTCCAAGAGATGAGAGCTTCTCCCAAAAGTACATACTATCCTATAATAGACCTTCTATTATTTCTGCAAGTCGCCCAATATGCATCACTATAAGCCTTTATTTTGAGATCCTGTTGAATTGGATAAATTAAGCCTTTGTTAATTGAAAAAAAACCCTAATATGGCTGTTGTCACCGTTCCAAGCCGCCATGTTACTGCCGCCATTCCAAGCCATCATTCCGCTGTCGATCATCGTTACTCCATAGCCCGACATCTACTTGCTCAGTTACCCAGTCGCAAAGTCTACTTCGAAGGCTTCCCTATGGATTGGAATGGCGTCCATCTCTCAAAGGTTTTCTCTAAGTATGGTGTTGTGGGTTCTATTTCCTTGGCTTTTAAGAAGAATATTTGAAACCTGTGTTTTGGATTCATCACTCCAAGGACTGATCAAAGCCTTTTTTATGTCATCTCCCGTATTAATAAAATCACCATTGGTACATCTACTCTCAAGGCGTATCCAGCTCATTACTCCCTTCCTAAAAATCATTCGAAGAGGGCCACCATATTTGTTCGACCATCACTGAGATGTCAACCCCCTCCTCCAATGTTCAAGCCATCTAATAGAGACCATAGAACCTATGCTGCGGTCATTGGGGCATCCGCTTCATCGTTGGAATTTAAATACGAAGGCGCCATTACTCAACCGAACTAGTTAAGCATGGCTTGCATGGTTGTGCTTCGTCAAATGGAATTGGTTCCTCCTCTTGATTCTATTCTGTCCAACCAAGGTTTTTCGATTAAATTTGTTGCTCCGTTGGGGGACTCCACTGCTATTATTGGTTTTCACTCTTTAGACGTAATGCATGGATTTTTGGAAGAAGATTGGAATTCCTTGAAGGATGTCATTCTCAGGGCTGAATATGTTGATCCTAACTACGTTCCAATAGCGGGTTTTAGATGGCTAGATTTTACAAGCATCCCTTTGTCACTTATTAACAAGGAATTTATCACCTTTCTAGCATCTAAGTTTGGCACTATGGCTTTGATTGATGTTGATTTTGATTTCCCCCTAAGAATGGATGTAGTTTCATGTTTAGATTCTGTTCCTCTGCTCGTTCGTGAGAATAAGTTCATAGTGGTAGTTAATGAGAGGACTCTACAGCTTTCGATGACAATCATACAAGTTTCTTCCTGTTCCTTCCCCTCCGATTCATCTTCTCATGCTTCTTAGAATAACCGAAATCATTCTTCTCATAATCAAGCAACTTCAGTTGAATCTAAGAAAGGAGGTAAAACAGATGCCCAAGCTACAGGTTTACTGATAAGTAAGAGCGTCTCTGCCACCCCATCAGTTGAATCAAGTGTGAAACTGCCAGTATCATAAAGTTTCGTCCCTGCAACTACTACACCATCCCCTCTAAATTCTGCTCATCCTTTCGTTCAAGTTCCTTCACAGAAATCCAAGAAGAAGGGGAACTTGATTCTTCCAGATGGTATTGGGGCAAGCGTAAGAATTACTACCTCTTGCGACCAAAGCTTAGACATTCTGAAAGTGAACCAGCTCCTTCTCGATTCTCCATAGATCGATAACATTTCAGAAGCTGAAGCATCCTGGTTGATTGGCCAGCAGGTCGGCCTCTTTCGGATCATACGAAGATGGATGTTTTGCAGGGATTAGTAGAGGTAATTTCATAAGTGGGTATACATGGTGTTTATCCTTATTCTAGGTGTGTTTCTTTATGTCTTTGAACTTTATATGTTGGAATTGCTGTGGTGGTGTCTTCAACCCGGTAAAATAGCATTTGATACACTCTCTAATTTTATAATTTAGATTGAATCTATTCGTCTTAGTAAAAACGAAATGTGTTGAAGCTAACATGTTTGCTCTTCGTGCTTTTAGGGGCCATTTTGATTTTGATTACTTTTTAATCGCATCTGAGGGATCTTCCAGGGGGATCATTGTCTCATGGAATTTGAATTTATTGCATTGTTCTTTGGTTGGTTTCGCCTCCCGTTGGATTCTGGTATATTGTGAAGGGTAAGATTTTGATATTTACTTGCTTTGTGTATATGATCCGAATGATTGGGTTGAACGGGTCCTATTATGGGATTCATTAGTTCATATTATTTTGGGACATCGAAATATTATTATGTGTGGAGACTTCAATGAAGTTTTACGAGACTCGAAGAGATGTGGTCCTTCCAAGTGTGAAGCTATGGAACGATTTCATAATTTTTTAAACCTGGGAGAGTTGTATGATTTACCACTTCATGGCCGACAATATACATGGCATAACACTACCTCTTTCTCAAGAATTGACAGAGTTTTAGTGTCCTTGGATGTTTTATCCCTTTGGCCTATGTAGAATATTTGGACTTGAGATTCATGTCTTTTTGACAATTTTCCTATAATTTTTTGTCTGTTACAGGTATTAATTGCTTCAGACCGTTCAGATCTTTAAATTATTGGTGGGACGATGAGGGCTTCCATCCTTAGCTTTGCTCTACTTGGAAGGATTTATGTATGGCTTCTCCCTCTTCGAGGCTTAGGGAAAAATTAAAATCCCTTCGCAAACACGTTAGTGTGTGGAATAAAGAAATCTTCAATTCGTATTCTACTGATATAAAGCTCCTTGAAGCGAAATTAATCTCCTTGTCATCTGATTCTGTAATGAGACCAATGACAGACACACAACTTGCAGAATTAAAGACTATTCCGGATGATCTATGCCAGTAGAGAAGATGTAGAGAGTCAATCCGTCACCAGCAACCAGAGTTAAATGGACTCTACTTGGGGACAATAATTCCTCTTATTTTCATCGAATGGCTTCTACCTATTTCAGGAACAATACCATTCTTAAGCTGGAGGATAAGGGGGATTTTATTTATGAGCAAAACCAGATTCGTGATAAGATTATGAGATTCTATAAAGCTTTATTCAGTAAACGAAAAATAGTCCCATACAATCTTGAGGGGCTAGGATTTAAGAAAGTTTCTGTTGAGGATAATACGACTTTGGTGAGTGCATTCACAGAGCAAGAAGTGTGGGATGCTTTACAGTCTTGTGGCAAAAACAAAGCACCTTCTTCTATAAACGGGCTTGGCCTATCATAAAAACAGAAATCATGAGGGTCTTTAACATCTTTCATGCTTCGGGAGAGTTATCGGCAGACTTTAAGGCTTCTTTTACGGTACTTATTCCTAAAGTTACAGGGAAAGCGGATATAAGTAATTTCAAACATATTTTGCTGATACATGGAGTTTACAAAATCCTAGAGAAACTACTTGCGAATCGCTTAAATCACATAATTCCTAAAGTGGTCTCGGATTGCCAATTCAGATTTGTAAAGGATAGGAATATTTACGAGAGTTCTTTTCTTTCTAGTGAGATTGTGTTCCGTTTGCATATGATAAAGAGGCCCGGTTTTTTTCTGAAACTAGACTTCAGGAAAGCTTTCGATAGTGTTTCATGGAAATATCTACACGCTGTTTTGGTAAGTGTGGGGTTTTCTAAAAAATGGAACCTTTGGATGAATGGTTGTCGCCGGGACTCCTCCACTTCTATTCTTCTTAATGGCACGCCAATCAAGCCAATTTATCTACATAAAGGAGTCAAACAAGGCGACCCATTATCTCCTTTTCTGTTTGTCATTGCTGCGGAAGGTCTAAAGTGATTAATCTTAAGGGCTATTGAGGAAAACAATCTTTCTGGCTTTAAACCATTTGATGGAGCACCTGATGTTTCGATTCTTCAATTTGAAGATGATACTCTTTGTTTTCTGTATAACAATGAATCAGATGTTATGAATTTGGGTCGTATTCTGCGATGCTTCGAAGTAATT
This sequence comes from Euphorbia neoarborescens, assembly GCA_948330485.1. Lineage (NCBI taxonomy): Eukaryota > Viridiplantae > Streptophyta > Magnoliopsida > Malpighiales > Euphorbiaceae > Euphorbia > Euphorbia neoarborescens. The sequence continues at coordinate 6,675 of CAOJCR016471800.1, forward strand.
TCTGGCCTTCAGATAAATTTTGATAAGAGTAGTTTGATTAGGTTGAATGTTTCTAATGATTTCTCTGGTCACTGTGCTTCTCTTCTACATTTTAAGATATCCCATTTATCGATCACTTATCTTGGAGTGCCTTTATCACATAAGAACCTTACAGTTAGTGAAAGGAACCCTCTCCTTCATAAAATTGAATCAAAGCTTGCTTTGTGGCAAGGATCTTAGTTATCGTATGTAGGCCGTTTGGTTTTATTGAAGTCTGTCATTAACAGCATGCCAATTTATTTGATGTCTTTGTTTCGTATGTTGAATGCCATTTCCCTTAAAATAGAACAATATTAGAGGAACTTCTTATGGAAGGGGAATGCCACCGATAGTGGTTTATGTAAGGTTAGATGGGCTTCTATTTGTCAGCATTAGCATTACAGTGGATTAAACTTTGATTCATTTAAAATAAGGAATGCTAGCCCTCTGTTGAAATGGATGTGGAAGATTCGCAATGACAATGGAACTTCATTATGGGCTTCTATATGTCTTCAAAATTCTGGTTTACGTCATTGGAACTTTTCGACAATGCATAAGAAATTGTTGTCCCCAATATGGAGAGGTATTATTAAGTATTGTTATGAGGATAAATTGATTTTGGATTGCTTCTCTTATTATATGATGGCTAAGTTGGGTGTGGGCAATAAAATTAGCTTTTGGAAGGACAATTGGGTTAATGACTCATCCCTGAAAGTTCAGTTTCAAGAACTATCTGATCTGGCAGTTTACCCAGAAGTCTTCGTGCAAGATGCTCTGTCATCGGTTGAATCAGCTTTGGGTAGACCCTTCTGGTGCGCCGCCTTAGGTTATCTGAATAGCAACAATTGCAGAGCATGATGGCTTTGATTCAGATAGTGACCCCTTCGTTAGCAGTTGATTAATTCTTCTGGAAGGGATCGAATTACATGCCTGATTTATTTCGAAGATTATTTACGACCCGTCCATCATCTGTGGCTGTTGATGAGTGATGGAGAATCTGCTGGAATTCAGATGTTCAACCAAAAATTCACTTCTTCTTTTGGTTAATCTATCATAACCGACTGCCCACTCGTGTTCTATTGGCTTTAAGAAATATTATTCCGGAGTCGGAGTCGTTTTGTAGCTCTTGTGATCTTCCTGAAACACAAGAACACATCTTACTGCACTGCATTAAATCCCAATCTCTTTGGAATCAGCTTCTACAAAAGTGTGGTTTTGCTTTTTTCATGCCCTATCACGCACACGAGTTCCTCATCCAATAGAGGGGACTATTTCTTGATTCAAGACAAAGAAGAATCTATACTTCCTTGTGGCTTTTCTTGTGTTGGATATTTGGAAGAGAAGAAATAAGCTCATCTTCAGCTCTCAATCTTTTTTAGAGGACGATTTATTTTTTAAGTGTCTACATCAGGTTGTCCTTTTTTTTAATTATAAGTACCCGCATGATCGTATCACACTCCCTGATGTAATCTACATGTAAAATACTATGTATTTGACCTCTCCTTGAGGTCCATATTTTATTTTTTTATTTCATTCTGGGGTTATGGGGTTTGTAGGTTTGGAAGGTATGCCAACCTAGTCGGGATGTCTTCTTCTCCTACTATCCTCTAACCTGTATTTCCTTAAAAAAAAGCCTTTGTTAATTGTTCCTTTCAAATACCATAATATGTGGAATGTTGCATCTAGGTGATGTTGTTGCGGTTACGACATAAATTGACTGAGCTGCTGTGTTGCAAAATAAACATCAGGTCTAGTAAACCCAAGAAACAATAATCTACCAATTAATCTTCTGTATTATTCTGGATTAAATATCAATTCTATTTCTGTATGTGCTTGAAACCCAGATGGCAGAGGAGATGTTGTCATAGTACTGTGTAGAAGAGCAGAGTCTTGTAGCAAATCTTTTATGTATTTTTTCTGTGATAAAAACATTCCGGTATGTGGCCTTGCCATTTCTATTCCCAGAAAAGAATTTGTATATCCTAGGTCCTTTATTGTGAACTTGTCATGTAAGAATGCTTTGATGTTGCAAATTTGTGTCTCTAAAATTCCTATTATTAGCAAATTATCAACATAAAGAACTATTGCAGTAAAACTATCCATTTTATCTAAAGTATATAAGCAATTGCTGTATTATGACTTTGCAAACCCGTAAGTTGTTAGTGCTTGAGATAACTCACGGTTCCATTGTCTTCCTGCTTGTTTGGGACCATATAAAGATTTTACCAGTTTGCATACTTGTCCCTTCTTTGCATTCTTATGCCATTCAGGAGGTTGCATATACACATCTTCATCAATAAAACCATGTAGATATGCACTGTTAATGTCAATTTGATGAATTGGCCAATTTTAAGCTCCAACAATGCCAAGAAGCACTCTTACTTTAACCACTTTTGCTACTGGTGAAAAGGAATCTGTATAATATATGCCATATTATGATTGTGTCCTCTGGCCACTAGCATTGCTTTATATCTTTCTATAGATCCATCTTTATTATATTTGATTTTAAAAACCCATTTTGAAGTGATATATTTCTTACCCTTTGGTAACTCTACCATTTTCCATGTCTTATTCTCTTCTAGAGCATCCAATTCAAGCTTCATTGCTACAACCCATTTAACATCTTGTATAGCTTCTTTATGTGACTTTGGTTCCTTTGAAAGATACAACTTTGTTAGGAAAACTGAATAAATTTCTGTAAATTATGGTAGACACACACCTTTACTTTCAATATCATCATTCTGAACATGTGAGACAAAATCATTCATCCATTATAGTTTTCTTGTAATTCTGCTTGTGGTTGTCACTCTGCTCTTTCCATAATATGCTTCTGCATCCATTCTCGCTTGGCCATTCTTTTGCAAATCATCTGTTTGTGTATCTTCTTGAATCTATTATGGTTGTTCTTCATCTACTTCTACATCTGTATGTTTATTTAGATAACTGAGATCAGTATAAATTGTGCTTTCTTGTTGTTTAAAAGGGAAAATATTTTCATGAAACACCACATCTCTTGTGACTGTGAATTTATTTGTAGAACAAGTTTACTAGATACCCTTTTGTTCCATTTTTGTATCCCATAAACACACTAGGAAATGCTCTTGTGTCAAATTTTTCTTTGTGTGATGCTAGATTAGTTATATAGCATATACAGCTAAAAGTCTTTATGTGACCATAATCTCTTTGATAGATCCTTTTATAAGGGGTATTCCAACTCATTCCTTCTACTAGAAGAAGATTAATGATGTAAATTGCTATTTGTATTGCTCACCCCAGAATTACAAAGGTACTCCAGACTAAAAAATCAAAATCCTTGCAACTTCAAGCAAATGTCTATGCTTTCTCTCTACAACTCCATTTTATTGTGGAGTATAAACACATGATTTTTTTATGTACAATTCCTTTTGGCCGAAATAATTCTTGACATTGATTATCTGACATTGAAATAATTCTTGAGTAGGATGTCAGTAGAGGTACCCGGATTCCATTGTTTATCTAATTTGTTTTCTACTAATTCCATATTTTGCTGTTGTTTTGGAGAAAGTTCAACAGATAGATTTCCATTTGCAAGATGGTTTTCTATTCAAGGGAAATCAGTTGTGCATACCAGATTGTAGTCTCAAATTAAAGATTATACAGGAGCTGTATAGAGAAGGACATGTTGGGTGAGACAGAACATTGCAGCTGGTGCAGGCTAATTATTTTTTGTCTTCTATGCGTAAGGAGGTGGAGATATATATGCAGCATTGCCATAAGGAGCTGCCATAAATGCAGGCCTATACATGCCATTACCTATTCCTTCTCAGCTTTGGGAGGACATCAATATGGATTTTGTGTTGGGATTTGCCCCGCACCCAGAGAGACAATGATTCAATTTTTGTTGTGGTGGACAGGTTTTCAAAAATTGTGCATTTTATTCTGTGCAAGAAGACTACAGATGCAGTGAAGGTATTGCATGGTCTCCCTGCATCTATAACATCTAACAGAGATACCAGGTTCCTTGGTCATTTTTGGAGGAGTTTGTGGAAGATAGTGAATACCCAGCTTAATTTCAGCAGTGCTTACCATCCTTAGAATGATGGGCAGACGAAAATGGTTAATCTCTCCTTAGGAAATTTGCTGCATAATTTGGTGGGCAACCATGTGAAAAGTTGGGATATGAAGTTGTGTTTAGGAGAATTTGAGCACAATCATACAGTTAATCGTCGTACTAGGTTCAGTCCTTTTGCAGTAGTGTACTCGGTTGTTCCCAAGGAATCATGGGATCTGCTGCCTCTTCCCAGCAAGATTTGAGTTCATGACAGGGCTGAAGATTTTCTGGATAGTTTACATGAGGTTCACGAATTTGTGCGCAACAATCTGCAAGTAACCGTTAATAAATACAAGAAGGCTTCAAACAATAAGCGACACAATGTGGAATTTGATATTGGTAACTTTGTATAGGTTGTCCTGACTAAGGATAGATTTTCTGAAGGGTATTACAACAAGATGTCCTCCCGCAAAATTGGTCCCATGTAAATTGTTGAGAAGATCAATCCAAATGATGTCTTTAATGTCAAACATCTTATCTCTTATACTAGTGATTCTTCAGATGATTACAATTCGAGGGAGAATTCTTTCCAACCAAGAAAGAATGATGCAGTTGACGAGTGATTCAGTATTTGGAGTAGGGGCTTTTTAAAAAAAATTAAAAGGTTTTTCGGTTGAATTTTCAGTCGATGATCATCCATTTACATTAGAAACGGGTCAACGGTAAAAAGAACATTGCTTTGCTATGAGGTCCATCGTTTTTCGGGCAAAAAATATCGTTTAGGCTTTCAAATTGACGATTTTATAATTTCAAAGACTTAATTGTAAATTTTAAAAAGTTTCTGTGATGTTATGTAGTTTCTGAAAATTTAACCCTAGCTCCTAGATACTATATAATATCGTGTGGAACAGTTATTTTATAGTTTTGTTGAGTTACGAATTTCTGTTCTCTTTTATTCCTATTCTTTGAGTTTTGCAAAATTCAGGGTTTAGAAGACTGCTAATCTAGCATCGTTCTCGATCAAAGGAATTTCAGTATCCCCGTTGCGTCAGTTACATATTGAAATTCTGAAATACATACTTTTAATAAGTCTATTTTTTATGTAGATATTTTTCTAAAATCATATTATCTACCGAATTACTATTAGTTATACAATTTAACCGATAATGTTAGATAAATGAAAAATAAATCGAGTTAAAAGGTTAAAAATATTAAAATGAAAATATTAGACACTTCATATATTCAAAATATTGATCACATCGAGAATTTATTTTGCCTATACATAATATCTAATGGAATCATAACCGAAAAACTTAGAGTAACTATAGGGATTTAGGTCAAACTTCTCAAATATTTTATTGAATTGTATTTATTGTCCCAAATCCTGTTATATATGGAGAAATTTGAATAGTTGAGATACCTGCTTTAACATGATCTCTTGATTTGTGTTTATAAGCATTATTAGAATCGAATCAGACTAGACTGATCGGTTCAATCGGTTCGATTGTATATACCGCTCAACGATTTGATTCAATTTTTCGGTTTTACTAAATTTTTAATAAAAAATAACAAAATATTTTTAGTATTAAAATTGTTAATTTAACTATATTTTATTTTTATTTATTAATAAAAAATAATTTTTATAAGTAAATATCTGGTTATTATCAATTTACATTCCGATTAAACTATAAACCACTAAGCACTCCAACTTAAATCTCAAGTCAATTATTATAATATCAGTTTTTATAAATGAGAAATTCCCTATTTATGCAAGAAACAACTAAGAATCACATTCCAAGGGCACATCTTCAAATGAATGTTACTTTTTTTATGAATACAAGGCACGAAGTCAATGAGCGATTCTGCATCCCAACAAGGTTGGCACACATCATCATCCACC
>CAOJCR016473262.1:0-12285 GCA_948330485.1 Euphorbia neoarborescens
CTTTTGAGGCTCAAAGAGTTTGGTCGCTCAAGCAAATTCATATGTATAGGGTTGCAGTTATTTGATCCAAGCATTGTTCCTAACCACTATCACAGTTTACAAATTAAAAACATGCTCCGAATGTCAAACCACTACATGCAATTTCACACTTCCAATCAAACATATGATACAAAACTCAAGGACTAGCTCATCAGTAAAAACATGATATTCACGCATATTGAGATCCATAAATTTCCTTTCATTCACTCCGAATTGAAGCAAAAAATTCTAGCTTCGGGAGTAGCTAAGTACTATTAAAAGTCTAACGATAGCATTATTCAACCAGCATCATGGCATTTTTACAAACACACAAGCATGCAACATATACTAAATAAACAAACGCATGAAAACAAAAATTAAACCAAACATGCAAAGACAAAAAGTAGAATAAAAATAAACTCAAAGAGCGTGCACTGCTACCCCACTTAGATTGCACTTAATCCCAAAAGTGCAATGGAATAAGTACAAAGTAAGGATAGGGGTTAGAAAGAAAAATTCACCTAACTAACATGCAATCACAACTCGTCAAAACAAATGCAAAACATATAACAAAATGATGTACAACTTACACGTGGTATGTTTATAGTTGGAATAGATCAACTTTTTCAGATCTTCTTGCTTTACCAAAAATCAAAGAGGAAGCACCTCGTCTTTCTTCTTCTCCTACTTTTTCGTTTTTGCTTCCTCTTTTCTCTGTTACCTTATCCATTGGGTAAAGCGTCCTCTTGCAGCGTTGAAGATGTTACTAATGAGGATGTCGGCACCGATTCAACCTTCTTCTTCCTCTTATTGATCGTACCTTTTTTGTCATCCTTGCACACTCTAACCATGTTATCACATTTCTTAAGACTGCTTCCTAACCAGATGTATAAATCACTATATAATTCCTTATCAACACACACATCAGTAGGGCTAGTAGAGGATACAAAATTACAATTTTCTGAATCTAAAGAAGCATTCATCAAATTGTGTACATCAAACATTTCCTCCTCATCTTGCAACCGGAAGATTACCTTATCTCCTTGTACTATCAAAGCCTTTCCCATTGCAAGAAACGGTCTCCCGAGTAGCAGCGGCATTGCAGACTCTTTTTCCGTATCTACCACCACGAAGTCAGCTAAAAAAATAAATTTATCTACCTTAACTATCATGTCTTCTAGAACTCCTCATGGCTGTATGATCGATCCATCAGCTAGCTGCACTGCCAAAGTGGTGGGTTTTGGGACTGCTAGACCAAACTTCTTAAACATTGATAATGGCATGAGATTTATGCTCGCACCCAGATCGCATAATGCATTACCGATCTTCACATCCCCTATCTGGCATGGAATTGTAAAGCTCCCTTGATCTGTCATTTTAAGGGGAAGCTTGTTACTTATCTGTGTTTAAAAGTAACCCGTTAATGCCACCACTTTCTCTTTTTCTCGCTTCTTTTTGCCTGCAAATAACACCTTGAAATAGTTAGTCCAGTGAGGCCTCTCACGGAGAGCCTCTATCAATGGTAGATTAATTTTCAATTTCTTAAGTAATTCACTTCTCAACCTACGACTAGTATGTTAAATTTCAGGATCAACGGTAACAATTCTGAATAATTAGAATGTCTAAACATGCACTAGCAAGTAGCACTTAATCAAATAAGCACACACGAGGATATCAAAAATTCAGAAACATTTAAAAATAAATAAAATAAAAGAAAACACAAAAATAAATAAAATAAAAATGCAAATAATAAAAATATGCACAAAATACAATGCCTAAATCAGTCATATACCTTAGGTTCAAATGGTGCAGAGAATAAAATTCCCGGCAACGGTGCCAAAAACTTGATGTAGCGTCAGCAGTGATATAGATTTAAGATATTAATTAACGATGCTGAACACTCAACTCTAGGGTAGTGTACCCTGTCGTTGTCAAGTATTAAAATTGGATTTAAAGTCTAGGTATCGATCCCACAGGAAAAAATACCTCTACGCAGTCTAATACTAGGATTTTAGCGTGTTATAGGCGATATCAATAAACTGTGAAATTAAATCTAAACTACGTTACACTACTCCTAACTACGATTAATTGTCAAGCAAACCTTCGCAAATGGAATCAGTGGAATATTCAACTGATGTTTTATCGACCTATGAATATTAATGGCAATGAATCTTATTAATCGAGCAAACAATCAATTAATTAAAGCAATGTAAGAATCCAAATTAATATCAACGCATGAATCCAATAATTACTCCTACTTTATAAAGCAGCTTGGGTAAGGTTATCCTAACGGCTCGTCTAGTTTTATGATTCAGAAAATAAGTACGCTTAAGTTCTGCAGGATTGTCAGTCCCCCCAGTTTTCCAGTTGTCAATTGGATTGCGTAACAGATATGAATCAAATCAATATTCAAGTTCATGAGGCTATTGATATCACATGCAGAACAGTTAATCGAATCTCAAACATAAACCCTAATTATCGATTATAAGATCAAATCAATAAGTATGGAAAGAAAATTAATGAATATAATCACGACAGTTATTTCTATAGGATCACAACTCAGATTAAAGATGAAGATTGAGTAAAGAAATTCTTAGGTCGAACTCGTTATTGAATCGGTGCGTTCTGTCGGTCGAAACAACATGTGAAGATGAACCTCTATAGAAAAACTCGATCTTTAAAGAGAATTAACCACAAAAGGGAAAGATGCAAAGTAAACACTGTCAATGGAATAAAATCCCAAATCTGAATACAAAGAAAACTTATAACTTAGCTAGGGTTCTAAGCCAAAGTTTGAATGTCCAAAGATCCCCAATAGAGTTTTCTCCACCTCTACATATACATTCCCTACTAAAATATAAAATCCCCAAAACAAATGGGGCCTAAAACGGACTAAAATTGCAAAAAATAAAGTGTAAAATTCGAAATTGAAAAAATTGGCATGCATACTGGTACTCGGCGAGTACGATGGGCTTATAACTTGTACTTGGTATTATACTTAGGTGAGTCTAAGCTTTTGGCGGACAAGTAAGGCTTTCTGTATGGTACTTAGTTGAGTACACTCATGTACTCGGCAAGTACAAGTGCGTAGGCGTAGTTGTGCAACTTGGACAGCTTCATCACTTCGTCTTCTTTTGGCCATAACTTCTTTGTTCAATCTTCGATTGACGTGATCTTGGACCGGCTGGAAAGCACATAGCACAAAATTTAATTTTAATTTATATGCTCACTCCAAAATTCGCTTCCAACTGTCTTGAAATCTGGTCCAAATATCCTAACTCCTTCTTGCTCCATCATTAGACTCTGTTCCTGTTTCCTTCTTGTGATCACTCGAGTTTCCATCCCTACACTTTTCAACTCATAAAACGGGCCAAGCTATATAAGTCCTTAGTCTTATCGACCTCGGACCAAAAGAAAAGCCAAATAACAATAAATCACCAAAATGTACATAAACACAAAACCAAACTAAAAATAGGAAAACGCATGCAATGCAACACTAAAATGCCATAAACGAGTCATATAATACAACATCAAAGGCTCAACCCTACCTAGAATATAAGGTCTAAAATGTCCTTATCACTAAACCCTAGGAAATCATTAGAGCTGACAACTCAGTGAAACTTACGAGCCAGTAGTTCCTGAGTCTCTAGAAGTAGTTCACCTCCAAAAAAGGTCTTAACAAACTAGAACCTAACCGCGATCTGTGCATACGTTGTAATCCTCTTCATATTTGCATAAATTAGGATTTGCAGTTGAGTCCTATTTGATTGATTAAATTTATGCTTAAAGTTATCCCTGCTTAGTATTCAAAAGTCACAAACAACCTTAGAAAAGTAATTAAAGTCGATACGAATCAAGATAGGAGAAAGATCATTGCACATGTTAATTTAGGGTTAATTTCGATTTACTTTTCAGTTTCAATTTATTCAATTTATTATCCGCTCAGACACGTTAGGAAGCCTAATAGTTTGATGCTTGTAGGTACTTTTCTGTGGGATCGATAACTATATTTACCAGGATTTATTACTTGACAACGATAGGGTACACTGCCCTTTAGTAAGAAGTTTGGCAGTTATTTCCAACCACTTCCAAACGCGTGTCAAGTTTTTGGCACCGTTGCCGGGAAAAGTATTTTCCTGCAACATCAAACCAACGGTCTACTATCTAATTTGAGCATTATTTTTGTTTTATTTAATTTTCATTTTTTTATTTTTGATAATCTTTTCTATTTGGATTTCTTCAATGTATCCGCACTCGTTATACTAATACTTTGTTCTTCGATATAGAAATTGAGCGTACTTTTCACAGGAACTGAAGAGCAAGAAGGAATCTAAATTTAGCTTTGGAAGAAGCAAATTTGAGGGCCAAAATTGAAAGGTTACAAAGGGAACGAGAAGCTTTTGAAATTGAAAGAGTAGAAAGGGATGCACGGGGAGCTGAATTGAGGCAGAGACTGGAAGCTGAGATGAGGGAACAGGAGCTATGCGGTGTAAATGGAAATGTAGGGATTCAGGAAGAAAGGGCTGTGTCTAAAATAATGGCTCCTTATAGACCTAGGAATAGAAGCAGAGTACTCATTCCGCCAGTCACAGCTAATAACTTTGAGCTGAAAACTTGCATGATTCAGCTTGTGTAATCAAACGAGCAGTTCAGCGAAGGTATATCTAAAAACCCTAATGATTTTCTTGACAGATTTTTAATGGTGGCAGATACCGTAAAGATGAATGGCTTGCCATAAGATGTAATTCGATTAATGCTTTCCCTTTTGCATTGGTTGGAGGAGCGGTGTAATGGTATAAGTATTTAAAGCTTGGTTCCATTACATCTTGGGATCAACTGGAGGAGGAGTTTCTGGCTAATTATTTCTCACCTTCTAAGACATTCTAGCTCAAGAATGAAATTGCTGTGTTTCGTCAATTTGGGATGGAAACAATATGTGATTCTTGGCAGAGGTTTCAAAGATTACAAAGAAATTGCCCTCACCACAAGTTATCAAACATTGATCAGGTAAGTATATTTTACCACGATTTAACTACTACTACCCGTGTAATGGTAGATTCTTCTGCAAGTGGGGACATTTTCACAAAGAATCCAAGTGAAGTAGAAAAGTTGTTTGAGCAATTGGCGAGGAAGACCTCATACTGGCAACCGGAGATGCCAACAAGAAGAGATGTCTATGTTGTGGAATAAGTGCAACAAAAATAAGACATGGATGAGATGAATAAAAAACTGGATATGGTGATGGCGCGATTGTGTCTGAATGGGGAACCCCAATCAGCTGTATGTATCACGCGTGGGGGTGACCATTCCAGTCAGGTTTGTAAAGTAGGCAGTTTGTTTGCCCAATGATCTGAAAGTGCAAATTATACGGGAGGTAATTTCAAGTATAATAACTCTAACCCCTATAATAATTCGTATATTAATAATAACAATTATGGGAGGAGATTCCAACATCAGAATTTTAACTACGGTAACAACCAAAATGTGTTGAAATCTCCTCCCGAATTTCAAATTGAGCACTAGAACCAGGGGTTAGGTAAGGCCCTAACACTTCAGTACAATCAACCGCTAGCATTGCCAGCTCCGCCTCCAAAACAAGATGAGGTTATTATGTCTCTGTTAGAAGATATTTCATCTAAGCTTACAGAGACTACAGTAAGACTGGCAGATAATAAGGCATTTTGTAGAGATTTGAGTAATCAGGTTCCCCAGATGAGTAGAGAACGGCAAGAGAGGCCTTCCGACAGTCTCCCTAGTACTACCGAATAAAACCCAAATCGAAACCCTAGGGAGACAGATAAAGCAATTACATTGAGAAGTGGAAAGCAGGTGGAGACGTCAAATTCTGAGGCCAAGGGTCAACCTCCATCTCCATAGGTAAGTAGTGAGTCAGGAGAGGTAAACAACTCCAACTCCAATTCTAAAAATTCTGAAAGTTCACGTATTTTTTATGATGGTAAGAATAAGAATACTCCTGATCCAGTTAGGACTTACACTCCTAAATTGCCTTTTTCACAAAGGTTGAAAAAAGATAAACTGAATCAAAAGTATTCTAAGTTCCTTGATATATTTAAGAAAGTGGAATTTAATTTACCTTTGATTGAGGATTTACAGGAAATGCCCACTTATGCAAAGTTTTTAAAGGAATTGATTACAGGTAGAAGAAAGCTAGGAGGAAACGAGGTTGTGACGCTAACGGAGGAGTGCTTCGCAATAATCAACAACAAGCTCCCACAAAAATTGAAGGATAGGGGAAGTTTTACAATCCCATGTCAAATAGGAAATCTGAAAATTTTAAATGCACTATACGACTTTGGAGCCAATATCAATTTGATACCCCTATCCATCTTTCGAAATCTTGGGTTAGGAGATCCGAAGCCCTTGAATATGACGTTGCAGTTGGCGGATAGATCGATCATAAGACTGCAAGGAGTTATGGAGGATGTACTTGTAAAGGTAGATAAATTTAATTTTTCTTGCAGATTTTATGGTATTAGACATGGAGGAGGATAATGTAGTTTTGATTCCACTTGGGCAGCCATTCCTTGCAACTAGATGTACATTGATTGATGTAAAAGATGGTAAGTTAATTTTGAGGTTGCAAAACAAAGAGGTAACGTTTAATGTTTATGATTCGATGAAATATCCGTTAGATAGGGAGAATTGTAACTATGTTTGGACCTCTTGTTCTATTGATGTGTATGTTCATGAGTTTGTATGTAGTAAACCAGATAGCGTTGGTAGGGATGTGGCTGAATTAGAGGAACAGTAGAATGAGGCATTGGTAGAAGCGGAATAATGCAATTGGATTAAAGGTAGGTTTGACAAGTTGGAGAAAGAAGTCAAGATGGCGCCCAAATCCTCGCTTGAAGAACCATGTACATTAGAGCTGAAATCGTGTCCTGACAAGCTTAAGTATGTATTTCTCAAACCACCACTACACCATATATGGCTTACTACAACTAAATTTTTTTATGTTGCTTACATTTTATTGCCTTAGGTAGAGATTTTTTAATTTTTTGCAATATTGTTGCATGCAACTAAAACCATATAGATTAATGCAATAAAAGTATTAATTGTTGCTTGTTTTGTCACATATAATTGACTTAATGTAACAATCTTATCATAATGTTGCAAAAATTAAGCTAAAATGAAGAAAAAGCAACAAATTCACAATTATCGTCGGAAATAAATTCCCTTAAAATCAGTGTCAATATTTTCCTCTATCCCAAAATTTTACTCCTAAAATACTAATAAATAATACAAAATTTCCCTTCACCTCAAAATTCTAATCCTAAAACTAATAACCACAACAAAGTTTCCCTCCGTCCCAAAATTCTAATCTTAATATCACTCACTAACCCTAATTCCCTAAGACATTGCTTGGATTGAGGTTTTGAAGGCTTCATTAATGGAAAGTAAAATGCTAGAACCTTGATACCAAACATAGTTAAAATATGAAGAAAGTGAAAGAAGGTGAACAATGGTAAAATTTATATAAAAAGAGTGAGTTATTAGTCCCACCAAATTAAGGGTTTTAGAGGATTAAATGTCATAATCTTTCATTCTTACACCCTCCATTCCTTCGCTTTCCTTTAATGAAACTCTTCAAACCTTCATCCAAACAAAACGTAAATCCATACCACGCAGGCCTCTCATTGCCATTCCTCCCTGCTCCTTCTCATGGTTGTTCCTCTTTATCTCACTTCCTCTCATCGTCTTTCCTCTCCGTCTTACTCCCTGCTCCCTTGTGCTCAGGTTTGAAATTGATCTTTTATGGGTTTTTTTTTCTTCTGTTTCTTACATACCATAGCTCAGGATCGCAATTGGTTACAGTTGATGTTGAGGAAGTCAAGTCTCTGATTAGGTTTTTTCTCGGTTGCAAAAACCTTCGCTCCCTCGCCCATTCAAGAACTCTCCCACTTATCTCAGAGATGCAATGCCATCGCACCTAAAAAATGTTACCCTTCTCACCATCGATTCCGACTTCAACCAGTACAGGTTGCTTGCCATTCAATTATTTACATCCAATTTGTTTCTTTTTCATAAACTAATAGAGCTTAATTCTTATAAATTAAGGCATGTGCAAGGAATTTGTGATCACTTAGCGAGAATCATGAAGGAAATGCATAACTTGGATATTGACCCTTAGTCTGACATAGCCATTTGTTATAGCCAGACTGAAGCATTTACAGCTACTGTGTTTGTGGGTATTTTTATGCTTTTATTTAGGTTGGAATTTTGTTTGGTTCACTTACACATATGAGTCATTATTTGTGTTTGCTTTAATTGTTGGCTCTGGACAGTGGTAGACCCCGACGATGAAGTTTTGTTGTTTGACCCGTCATATGAAACATACGAGGGGTGCATTAGAATGGCTGGAGGAATCCGTGTAATATTTTATTTATTTCTTTGTATTTTGACTCTGAATTATTTAAGAAAGTATTGTCAATGGTCAAAATTTTGAAGTAACGACGTAAAGGGATTTGATTTAGGTATATGTGGTTATTTGGATTCAGAAAAATTCATGGGGTCTTTTACTGGAGGAATGAAAGCTGTGATAGTAAACAGTTTAGAGAGTTCAGCACTTAAATAGTAAAGGGATTTGATATTTCTTTATTAAAATTGTTGTATTCCAATCGTAGGTAAGTAGAAATTTTGAACGTTCTTTTGTGTTACAAGTTTAGTGTGTTATTGATACAATGTGGCAGCAGTCCTCAAAATCCATTTCTCTTCAAATGTCTACGTCTGGTGTCTGCTGATCACGTTGAGATTGACATTTAGATTTGTTTTGTTGGCTGCACTCAGTAATTGTTGTTATTAATTTCCAGAAATAGACAACTAACTCCATTCAGTAAGTTAAAAGCTGAAATGTGAGTGGAGAGATAGCACTGCAGTTGGACTTGTTAGTGCTTTATATACAGTTGAAGTTTTCATAGAACCAGAATGATTGAGTAAGAATAAAACAGCAGAAGAGAAAGACAAAAGGTAAACACTTGAACAATAAAGAGAAATAAGACATGAAAAAGATTAAACTGATTCTTTAAGTACATTAGCTTGAATATCAATATAAATCTCAATTTTCTTTATATTATACTTCTCCATAGGTTCTTTTTACAGTTAAATCGTAGCTCTGTTGTTCATGAGGTCCACCAACAATTTAATTCATGGATCCAACGTAAAAGGTAATTCTTCCACCTCGAACATTTTGTACTGTCATGAATTGGATTCCATAAGTCCTAAATGAATGAATTGCAATGTGCTCAGAACTCCATATGGATATGTTCTACTGCTATTTTGATTTTCTTAATGAGGTCTTTTATTTGTTATTTACGTGATTATTGAATTTCTTAAAATGCGCTTTTGATTTAAGGATCTTTGATGTGATGTTGGGTTGAACTTAGAGACTAGAGACTTGGATGAAATTTTTCCGCTTCCTTCTTCAGCCTTGTAAATAAACCGTAGACGATGGAGATTGAAACTACTGATAAATTATATTGTGCTTAAAAAGTTTCAATTCATAGAGTGTTAATGGAGATTAGACGCATCACAATTGAGATCAACATTATTTCAAGGTTCAAAGTTTTACAGATAATATAAATTAGATAATGCAATTCAGGCAAACACATTATGAAGCCTCGAAATAAACCATAGAGGAAGTAGACTGAAAACTGTTGAAATATTATACTCTTCTTCTAAACTGTTAAATTTTGATTCTGGCCATAGTTATTAAAATCGTATGATTCACGATTCGAATCGTACGATTCGATACGATTTGCAAGGTTTTCGATACGAATCTATAGGGTGAATCATTTTATCCTTGAATCTTACGATTCACTACCGATTCGGTATCGATTCATCCGATTCGGCACCGATTCACCCGATTCAGCACCGATTCATCTAATTCCTCCGATTCATAAAATTTGGCTTAATTTGAGTTGGAATATTATGCGAAGAGAATTAAACGGCATAACCAATTCAGGAAATATAAATATTAGAAGAATTTTAAGCTTTGAATATAATATTTAAAAAAAAAAAAGAAGTCGTTCATTTAGGATAGATATTAAACGAGAAAAACATTACGTCTTTCCTATTTGCTAAGAGTCAAAAATAATTAGTGTTAATAAAAAAATAAATAACAGAAAAGTATAACTTTTCTACTTATTAAGACATTAACGTTAATTACTCAGATTCGTATTCAACAGTAAAAGGAATTAACGTTCATTTGGTTTTAATTTCAGTTATTTCTAAACAAAATAAAAATAAAGCAAATCAACACATCACAGTAGAAAAATAGAAACAAAAAGTTAAAAAACACTATTATTTGTGAGGTTTACTTATTTAAAATTGTTATTAAATATATGAATTATAATATATATATTATTTTGGTAATATTGTGAATTTGAAGTGAATCTTACGATTCGGTTCGATTCTCGATCCCGATACATAAATTAGGATTTCGATTCACGAGTCGAATCTCGATTTAATAACTATGATTCTGGCACACACATTGTTATTAAAGTTTGCAGTACACAGTTACTGATTCAGGCAACGTTATGTTGTATTGATTTTTGCTTTTTTTGAAAATTGTCTTATATAAATCAATTTGATATGAGAGATTTTATATATGAAACGAAAATGTGTTTTAAGTCTCTGTATGCTGAAAATTATGTATATATGTAATTAGGTACATAATCACATAAATCTTTCTACCTTTAGGGATTTTGTTTCCATTTACTCTGCAATTCTGAATTTTTTTTTGTGTATTTGTTTATTTTGGTTTTATTTAATTATTTTTTGGTTGCTTATTGCTTTAGTTGTTGAAAGTAGAGAAGTCGAGGTATGATGGCAACAATACGATCAAGTTTGCCATCGAGGGTTCGACAGCTTTTGTCTAGTAGGAATTTTTGTTCACTTCGTACATATATACTTTACAATCAGTGTTATTATGTCTCATATTTTGATTATCCTTCTGCTGTCATAGGGATTGCCATGGAATTACTTATGGTCATGATTGTTCTCTATTTCCCTTTGGCTTGGTTGTCTGTTCAATATTGTTTGTGGTTGGGCATTTAAATTGGAGAATTTCTGGTTGTGTATTTCCCTGACAAGCCATGGTTGCTACATAAATGTATGAATAATTTTTTAAATTTAAATTTAGCTACATAAATTTGGTCTATTGCATTTCCAGTTATATCCTCTAATTGATGCTAATGTTTCTGTTCCCAGCATAGATGCTCCTCACAAGATGGGCAGATAAACACACTGCAGGAGCAGCTACATGCTGCATTTCCATTTATATCCTCTATTGTTTGTGTTTTTAAGAGATGATAGCCTATCTTTGAGCTCTTATGCACTAGTTTAAGGTTATGTGTTTAATGAGATCCCTTCAATCCAAAATTTTAAAATGTAAGGTGTATAATTAAAAATAATAATAATAATTTTTTAAAAAATAATAATGACATTATTTACTAAAATTTGGTAGGTGTTGATATGGTAGGTGTCGTCACCTACTAAATTACCTACTACCAAACTTTTGGTAGGTGTTTCACATTTTTCTTGTAGTGAATAATTATTGTTGCAGTAGCCCGTAAAATTATTGCTCCATAACAAATTGTTGTATATGGATGTCAAGCATGCAACAATTTGAAATTGTCGCAAGTTAAAAAAGAACGTCGCCTTTGCAATTCCTGCAATAGCTAAAAACATGACAATGTCCAAATTGTAGCCGTAGCCCCTTTTTAGGTCTACTGCAACAAAAAAAGGGTCTAATCCACCCAAAAGCTATAGTTGCAGTAGGCCATATATGGTGTAGTGCACCTAAGGATATACCTATTGTTATTTCTTCTGTTTTGATAGGTGAGCAACAAGAGAAGCTGGTTGAAGTACTTCAGAAGAATAAGGGAGAGTTTGGATGGTCCATTAATAATATCAAGGGATAAGCCCGATTGTATGCATGCATAGGATGTACTTGGAAGAGGAGATCAAACCTTGTGTGCAACAACAGAGACATCTTAACCTGAATATAAAAGTGGTTGTGAAAGCAGAGGTAATAAAATTTCTCGATGTAGGTATTATCTGCCCTATTTCTAATAGTCAGTGGGTAAGACCCGTCTAATGTGTACCAAAGAAGAGTGGTACAATGGTAGTGGCAAATGATAAGGGGGGATTAATTCCCACTAGGACACTAATCAGGTGGCGCATGTGCAATAATTATAGGAAGTTAAACAATGCCACCTAAAAAGACCACTTCCCACAACCATTTAT
>CAOJCR016475421.1:0-11573 GCA_948330485.1 Euphorbia neoarborescens
GTAAATGGTTGTCAATCAATTACAAATTATTCCCTAGAATTGTCACTAGTTCTAGAAGTCTAATTGAACGAAAATACAACATACAAGAGGGTATGATTAACCCTAATCACAAAAGAATCATAATAAGCAAAATAAACAAGATGAAGGGTGGATACAACTTCATTAATGGAGTTGTATCCCCCTTTCAAGATGAAGACTACCCTTGTACACGAGGAGCCCTCTTCTTGCTTCAGAATCCAAATGAGTTTGTGCCTCTTCCCTTAGAAATGATTTTTCTATTATATGTTTGAAATCTCCGTTAAATTTTGAGAATTAAGATGTATTTATAGAGTTAGAATTGGTTAGAAGGTGTTTAGGATTGGTTGGGAGTGTTAAGAAGGGGTTAGGATTGGTTAAAAATGGAGAACAACAAGATAGGAGGGTGGTTGGTTGGTTGGAATTTGAATTATAGTTGTTTTGGCTTTTAAATAAATGCCAGGTAGACCCTCATCACGATCGTGACATTGGTGGTCGCAATCGCGACCTCCTTCTATCCAAAATGCCAAGTTCTTGCTTCAAAGGTTCTGCCTGCACAACTTCTCTTGTTTTGCCCATAACTTTCGTATCCAATATCCAAATGAGGTGATTCAAGATCCGTTGGAAAGATAAAAGAATTATCTTCAACTTTATCCTTAATAGGAATTTCCAAAAGCGGCCTCCAACTACCTC
Organism: Euphorbia neoarborescens; assembly: GCA_948330485.1. NCBI lineage: Eukaryota > Viridiplantae > Streptophyta > Magnoliopsida > Malpighiales > Euphorbiaceae > Euphorbia > Euphorbia neoarborescens. The sequence goes on from CAOJCR016475421.1 coordinate 709, forward strand.
AAAAATGGGTTCAAATTTGCTGGAAGTACTTTTCGATATCAACTGGACCACCCTTTTATCCCACTTTTCACCAATCTTTATAATATGTCAAATTCCTTGTCTTGAAAGCTTTATCTTTACAAAATAAGTGTTTACTACCAAAATAACATGAATAAACACATTAAATAACACAAAATACACATGACTTATGCCATATAAGTACACCAAATAAACTCTTTTTGGGTGCTTATCAAACCCCCCAAGGTATTATAAGCAATAGCGGATCCCATTTTAGTAATTAGACATTTGAAACACTTTTGCAATTATATGGGGTGACACATAAAATTGCTACACCTTACCACCCTCAAACAAATGGCCAGGTTGAGGTGAGTAATAGGGAACTTAAATGAGTTTTGGAGAAAATAGTAGGATCGTCTAGGATAGATTGGAGTCTTAAACTAGATGATGCGTTATAGGCTTATAGAACGGCATTCAAAATGTCGATTGGAATGTCTCCATATCATTAGTATTTGGGAAAGCCTGTCACTTACCTAGTAAATGTGAGCATAGAGCTTATTGGTCTTTATAGGATCTTCACTTTAACATGTAGGTAGTTGGAGAACAGCGGCTAAAATAGTTGCTCGACTTGGATGAGTTTTGCCTCTCAGCTTATAAGAATGCCAAACCTTACAAGGAGAGGATAAAGAGATGGCATGAAAAGCATATTGTGGAGAAGAGTTTTCATTCTGGTGATAAGGTTCTCTTGTACAATTCAAGGGTCAAGTTATTCCCAGGAAAGTTGAAGAGTAGATGGACTGCTCCATTTAAAGTGTTCTAAGCATACCCACCCCGGTATGGTCGTGATAGACACACCGAATGGACATCAAAAGATCAATGGATACTTGTTGAAACTGTATTTTCATAGGATGGTTCATAAAGAGGAACGGGATGTGTTCCTATTAGAAGATCAATGATGCACCACTGAGAAAGTTGAGCTGTTTCGACTATAAACACAACATTTCTTGTTGCATATGTTGAACATTTTCTTTTTTTGTTAAAACTTGTAGATAACTCTTTTTAGGACTTGCTAGTACATTTTCTTATTTTTTGTGTTTTGTGCTTTCAATTTTCAGGAAAGAAGCCTCACTCGATGACTTTATTTAGGCTGGAAATGAATGAAAGAGGCGCATCGACTAGGTTTGATTCTTTCTAAGAAAAAAGAGTTGGAATTTAGGAGGGTGGCATGGCGTGCCAACTTTTGGGCACGATCTCGTGCCAGGGTTTTGGCATGACCTCGTGCCATCCTACTAGAAAACTACACATTTAGCGTGGCACAATGTGCCACTTAAAGTAACACGATGTGCCAGGCATAAAAATGTAGAAATAGGATTTTTCCTGGCACGGTGTGCTAGGTTTTGGCACGACCACGTGATAACCTTCTGGAAAAATGGAAATTTTTCCTAGCATAGCGTGCTGGGTGAAGGGACATAATGTGTCAGGCCTAAAACTGGAGATTGGGAGTTTTTCCTAGCATAGCGTGCTAGAATTTGGCACTACCATGCACCACCCTACTGGAATATTGGAAATTTGGCCTGGCACGACATGCCATTTAACGTGACACGACATGCCAGGCATAAAAAGCCAAAATCTGGTTTTTAAATTCTCCTTCTTCTTCGACCCTTCCCCATTTTCCCCCAAATTGAAACCCTAACTTTCTATTTTGTATCTTCTTCTTTTAAATTCTCCTCTTAAATCTTCTCCCTTCTTCCTTCAATTCCTCACTATCGTTCACTCAAAGATTTCTGTAAATAAGCTTTTGGGTACTAGACGTATTCCTCTTCCTCCTCCTGCTACCGAACCCACTAAAACTTCGGTTGCTTTGGTGGTACCGGTGGTGCCACCTCCCACAGCCATTTCATAGAGGTACAATTTCCCTTTCCCTCTACTTTCTACCGAAGAAGGTAAGAAATTTCAACTTCTTTCTAATTTGAATATTGTTCCATTCGAATTCCTTTAGTTCAATCAATGTAATGATAATGAAGTTAGGGATGGATTTAGGGTTGTGATTGCACGTGTAGGGTGGAGTGAGTTTTTCAATAATTGTAACTATGTGTATAGGGATTTTTACCTAGAGTTTTACACTTCATTGCGTTCTACTATGGATGATAATACTCTTAAGAAAACTATATACTTTCGACTGTATAGGAATGAACACACACTCACCTCTGCATAAATAGGAATCATAGTGGGAATTACAGGAGGTATTTTCTCCTAGCCGGAAGATAAGGGCCCTCGGTCTGTTTGGGCCTCACTTGGTCATGGACTTTACAATGTAAGAAATTTTCAGGCCCAAAATCTTGTCTCACTTCTATTATTTCTTGTGCAGAAAGTTGTTAGCTTCAACTTAGTAGGAAGTTGGAGTCAGATAAAGTTAATGAATCTGAGCTATTGATTTTGAGTCGAGTTATCAAGGGCCAATGAGTGAACATCGGCCACTATTTGGTGGACGCGTTCTACTTAATTGCAAAGAAAAAAACACAATGTCATCTAGTCCTAGGTCACATTATAACTAGGATTGCCCATCACTTTTATAGGCCAGATTGTACAACGGGTATATAGCCTATCGAACCTCATGGTTTATGTGTAGCTACTTTTAAATAGGTGGACTAGCCTTCTCTCTCTATGCCCTCTGAGATAAGCTCTAGAGTACGAGGTGAGCATCCGATGGAGGTGGACGATGATGAGAGTAATAGAGCCGAGGAGGATGATCAGAGTGAGGAGAAGACCAAAGAGCCAGCTGTTACGGATGATTTTGAGCCCGATTTAGGGCACTCTGTATTTGAGAGACATATAGAGGCCCATATAGATGCATTGGCCGAGCAGATGAACAGCATGACCATTTACCAGGTCCAATGACAGCATGATTGGCGGGAGTGGCAGCAGTAAGATGGTTCTTGGAAGAACCAAATGACAAGCAGGATGAATCGTCTGGAGGATTTTACACGCCGTCACGGCTATTGAGAGGTAATGTTTCTTGCTTCGTACTTGAGTCCCTTACTTCCATTGCCCTTTTGGGAGTAACTGTGATTTTAAGTGGGGGTGGAAAGGTCTTTCTTACCTTTACATTTTTATTTTATTTCTATTTTCCTGTTTATGTTTTATTTTCTGTTTAGTTTTTGTGGTTTGCTTATGTGTTTTGCCATGTGATTTGTGCTATTGGTAAGCTACTCCAAAGCTATATCTATGGGCTTGTGCTTCTTAGTAAATAAATGGGAATTTTGAACTTTAATATGCATGAATAGCCTATTTTGTTGATTGAGTCAGTCCTCGAGTATTATATTACGTGTCGATTTGGAATATAAAATTGTATATAGTGGTTCGATCTTCGATGCATGTTTTTAAGTTTTAAACTATGATAGTGGCTAGGAACACTTGGTTGTATCATAAAACCAAAACCCGAATTTACATTTTCTTGAGAAAATTTACTCTTGAGCCCCAAAAGACCACATCACTTCGTTATTATTTTTTGTGAGTAAATCATGCATTTTGTGCAAGATCATGGAACTTATCATATGTTTTTCACTTTGTTAAGCGGAGCAAAGTATGTAGAGACCCATAGAATTAACCACACAACACACACTAACACATTCTTAAATCTAGCTATTTTCACTCGCACACTAACTATCCTTAGTTCACCCCCTTTGAGCTTAAGCCGGATTTTTTCATAGCCACATTACAAGATGAAAGCCTTATCATTTTAATCACATGCCCTTCACTTTGACTAACCTTCAAACCCATCTTCTCTCTTATTCTAAGTCAAAATTGGTTAATGTACTACATTCATACTTTGGGTAGAACTTTATTTGGACATGTAACCGTACATCTCATTTAAAAATTATTTGTCACTTTGTTTTTAGTAGCTCAAAATCATTCTCTTTTTCATCCGAGTTATGTTTGTGTTTTGGGGTAACTCTAAATAATTGACTATTACATTCTGTAAGTCAAACCTGTTCTTACAAATCTAAGTGAATCCCCTAATTCTTCATATTCGCAACTCTCTCTTATATAATAACTCGAAATCATTCTCTTTTAATCCGAGTTACATTTTCATATTTGTGAAATACTTTGAAAAAAAAAGGAAGAAAAAAAAAAGAAGAAAACAGAATACACTGTGGGGTGGATTCTTGCATGTATTTTACAAATCTGTATTGATTAACTGATTTTTCATCTCTATAACTCGGATAGGGAGTTCTAAGCCTAAAATTGACTTTTTGACTGCCTTACCCTTCACCTTTAATGTTACAACCCCAATTGTTCTTTGATTTTTCTCATTAACCAATGACTGCACTAGGAGTATCATTGGTTCACCATGTGATGTACATTTTACATGATTATGTGTGTTTTCTTTGAACCACATTGCTATGAAAGCATTTTGAGTGACCACTTGTGAGATAAATGACTGGTTATATAAATCCTAAACGTTCCTCTTCGTTTGATCGGTTTAGACTTGATATGTGTGAATTTTGTAATGGGTTTTTTCTATGTACATTTTGTATGAAATTGAAGACTATGATGGACACTTAGGGGAATGACGAATTAGTATAGTTAAATCGGCGTTAGGTTTTCAAGCGAAAGTGAGTATTGTTGTCCCAAGTTTCTAATTATTTGCTTGAGGACAAGCAAGGTCTTAAGTAGGGTGTAGTTGATAAGGTCGTTGTGAACGGGATGTCCTGTTCTAATGAGGAAAATACAATGCCTTATTTATTCAGGTTGCTTTGAGAATCCAAGTCGGTACATGCCCCCTAAAACCAATAAAGACCATTAATCCTAAAAAAGGCATCAAATGAGTTGAGTCGGCCAGACTTAAAATTGAGTCGGCCGACTCAGGCCGGTTGAGCCAACTATCTCAACTCCAATACTTATCCTGTCTGCATTTTTCAACGATATTTTTGCATTTTTCAGCCTTTTCCTATAAAAAGGCTGTCTAGCCTCAGTTTTTTTGTAGCAAAAACTTTAGGCAAAGTTACTCTATCAAAATACTACCTCAAAACACAAAATACCCTTCTTTGTCCAAGCTTCCTAGATTCTCAAAGCGATTCATATCTACTTTTAAAGGTAATCCTTAAGAACCAGAAACTCCTGTCTTGTTTATTCTTTCCTTTTTATTTTATTGGTTTGGATTGTGATTTGTTTGTGATTGGAATAGTTATTCATATTTTATTACTTATGTTCATTGATTTCCCAAGAATCCTAAAATTAAATTAGGGATAAGACTGGGATGAAGATAAGTTGTATAGTCAATCCATAATTATATTGCTTATTTCAAGATTTCAAAAACTATCAAATCAATTATTTTTCTTTACTTTATAATCAAAAGAGATATTATATGGCCTTCTGGTACATTTTTTACCATCAATGATACAATAAAAATCTCGAATATCGTTTTATTCTTTCCATATTCATGATTTAATTCACATTATCGCATTAATATTTTTTAGCATATTTATTTCTTACGCACTTTAATTTATTTTTTTTCTTTACATATTCATATTATTACAAGTGAAAACATTTAGAATATTTGTTAGGAACCCTACGAACGGGATATTCATATATCTTGGGATAACCCACTCACCTTGCATGTAATGCATGTAATTTGAACCAATAAATTTTCTTTAAATCCAAATTCGTTATGCCATCTTTGTACTATGTTTGAAAGTACAATTCCAAAGTTAGCCAAATTTTGGGATTGTCATGTTTGGGATTGATTAACTATTATCTGTTTTGCAGATTTTAGTTAGGTCATATGATGTGTTTATTTTATTTAATTTTTGAATATTATAAACTGTCATGGCATATAGATCTTGTATTTAATTTAGGTGATTGTATCCCTTCCCACATTTTTAACAATTGTACCCCTTAGGATAGTTTGATGTGCAGAGGTTGTAATGTTGTGATATTTATTATTATTTATTTATTACTTCCTCGCATGAGCGCCGCATGTTTAAATAAAATGAATTTTGGTCTATTTGAATGCATATTTTAATTCTAATTTCCAAACTAGTAGGTGATTTATGCCGAACCCAAAGTCTTTATTTTATGGTATGGTGGCCTCATCCGGTTCAGTCATACTAATTTTTTCGACTGAGCTGATCCGGGTGACGACTCCAAACGAACCTATTTAAACTAAATTTTCAACAAAAGATTTTATTCTTACACGGTGTGCATCACAGCATCTTTCGAATTCATCTTTCGTTCACAATAGTGACTCTGTTGAGGATTTTTCTTTAGAATTAAGGTTTTTATAAACTTAAAATTAAAAATTTTTTGGATGAACACCGAATATACGTTTGGAAATTGGAATTGGAATTAAGTCAATCTTTTTACTTTTATGCTTTATTTAGATCTTACATTTTAGGACTAACCTTTCTACCCGGAGATCTTGAGAAGCGTTGTTTAGGTTCCACAGTATGGTCATAAGCACGCCTATTGGAGGAACCACTCATATGCTTTGTGTGGAACATAACTTTGTGTGATAAGAAGTATATAAAAGCTATGGGAGCCCTTGCTACTCCCATTGACTAAACCCACATGTAGTAACTTTAGCAACTTCCCATAAGGTACCAAAACTTATGTGTTTGCATAAGTAGCTACGTTAAGCCCACCTAGGAAAGAGATTGACTTTATCGTATAGAGTTATAAGGTTGGAAATAACGTTTCGCGTGCTACGTGTATATTCCTATTTGTGTTGTGACCAAAAATGTTTGTGTGATCCTTAGTTAGGATCATGACTCATACACATTCATGTTATGTCATGCTAACTACATCTCTGTACAGCCATTGTTCATTGTAGGTATGTTCTATACGCAGGTGTGTTCTTCTAACGACATCTTTATACAGCCATTATGCCTCAAGTACATTCCATACACATGTATGTCATGCTACCCACATTTTTGTGTAACCATATGTATTGTAGATAAAAGCAACATGCATAATTTTAATTATCATACTTCAATGTAATCTATGCTAAGAATCACATTGCATATAGTCGATCAAGATAAATATGTTAATTAAATATGCCCGTGAATTTCTTAAATGCACATATTCATTAGTTTGCCCATGGATTCTTTAAATGCACATATTCACATATTCATACAAAATGCCCATGCATTCTTAAATGTACATATTCACTAAATATGTTCATGCATCTTTCACATGAAATACACATGTTTAAACATATTTATCAAATATTTCTCTGTATTCCTAAATGAACATACTCATCAGATATACTCCTGCATTCTTAAATGCACATATTCATCTAGTATGCCCCATGCACGTCTCAAATGCACATATTCATATACATGTTTACTAAGTAGGCCCACGCATCTTCCACGTGAAGTACACACGCCAACACATATTCATTAAGCATCCCCACGCATTCTTCAAGCGAAATACATGTACGCACATGCTTCATTAGGTATGCTCATGCATCCTTCACATATTAATCCATGACCATATATGTTCATACATGTTATTAAAGGTATGCTCATGCATTTCTCACATGCTTCATTAAGTATGCCATTGCGTTCGTCATATAAAATATATATCCATACGCGCTATCTAAACATGTCCATACATTCTCCATGAGAAATACATGTTATCTCAGTATGCCCATACCTTCTTTATGTAAAATACAAGATCATACATATCATCACGAAGTATGCCGATGCATTCTTCACATGAATTACAATGTGTTCATGCATTTTCCATATGAATTATATAGGAGTGTGATCATTCATTCTCTATATAAATTATATTTCCATGCATGAGTATACTTATTCATCATGAAGTATGCCCATACATTCTTCACATGAATACAATGTGTTCATATATCTTTCATATGAATCACATAAGTGTATGATCATTCATTCTTCACATGTATTACATGCCCATGCATGGTATTCAAAAAGTACACCCATGCATTTGTCACTTGGATTACTTGTCTATGCATAATCTTCGAAGATATGCCCATGCATTATTCATGTTCACACATGCTGTGAGCACGGAATTTTCCCAGGTCGATGATGAACCGGCACTTGTCGATCTGTTTATATGTATTCCCCCGGCATATTCAAATGAGAAGCTCAAGGCAAAAATCCAAAATTTAAATTAGAAAGATTTTTATAATAGCCAAGCCAAGCTAAAACAATAGTTTAGGCAAAGCTAAATTAAAAATCAAAAAATTTAAAGTCAAAATAATTTTTATTCGAGTCAAATTGGATTTAAAAAATAATTTTTATTTGAGTCAAAAATGGTGTTAAAAATAAATAAATAAAGTTTCAGTCAGTGAAAATCGGATTGGAAAGACAATTGGAGTAAAAAGGGATAAAGATATATGTTTATAAATACATAGTTATTGCAAGAATTGGGCCTAGCCTAGTGGCAAAGCCTTTCCCCTCTACTCCAGAAACCCACATTCGATTCCCCATGGTGCTATTTTTTTATATATTTTCTCTTTAAATGCATGCTATAAAACGGCACCGTTTTTGACAAAAAAAAGGAGAGAAATGGACAGCCCACAAATGCAGCCAACAGACTCCTCTTCGCAATTCGAGTCTTGGTTTCATTTTCTTTAGGAATTCTTCATGAGATAAAACTCTGGTGATGGGAATTTGATCGGGGATAGGATTTGAGTTGGAGTGGGATTAGATTTTCATGAATACAAAAGAAGAGATGGATTCAAAAAGAGGAGAGGAGGAAAAATTTTAGGGATTTTAAAAAGAAGAAGGGTAGAAAATCGAAAAGGGGGATTTTTCTTGGGGGATTTTTCTTTTTGCTTTGGCGACGGCTAGGTTGAGATTTAGGAGCTGCGAAATTGAAAGAATTCAGAGAGCGTTCTAGGGTTTGTTCTTGAAGATAGGGGAACATTGAGAGAAATTAGCAAAAGGGAAGGGTGGAGACAGAGAAGCAGCGACAAACGATCGACGGACGGTCGATTGGAGAGGCAGATTTTGATTTGAAGGCCGCGTTTTTATAGTGAAATAAAATCGACAGAGGCTAGGATGATGGAAGATTTATGTTTGGAGTTTCGGTGAAATCAGAGACGATTTGGAGAAGTCGATTACGAATGGAGAAGGAGTGATCGGCAATTTGGGATCGATTGTCAGGTGAGTTCCGCGACCCCTCTCCAATTATGAATTGCTTGAGTTCTCTATTTGAATTCCTTTTGTTTTTGATCTATTATTTCACTGAATCCCCAATTGCTATTAATTGCAATTTGTTTTGCTAGATTTCATTTGATTTCTTCTCTTCGATCGTCGTCAAATTTCAGTTCTGTACGATCTGGATTTCGAATGAAATGCCTTACTTGTTTTCAAAATTGAAAACCAATGAACGCTGATAATTAAATACCCGGAATGGTTTCTTTAGTGTTGAATAAATGGATTGATTGTAATGAGCTTCTTAAACCGGATGTTGAACCCTTTTGCATACAGATAGACCCTTGAGACCCCAAAAAGAAACTAAATAATGCTGTTTCTATATTACTAAAGCATGCACATTATTAGTTGCTAGAATTTATATGTGTGTCTGCTGTTTAATTGAGCTGAATATTGCTAAAGGGTATAATACTTCATTGTGTTTTGTCTTGTATTTTCTTTTGGATTACTGCCTGACATATCGAAAATGAGATCAAGCTCATGAATGGGCTGATTATATCTTGAATGTATTCTTTTGGTTTCTTTGCCTTAAAAGTTCCGAACTTGTATTTCTAGCTTTATACATCTTTCATTGGGTTCTGGCTTTCAAATTGTTTCTGATTTTTTTTCCACTACTGTCTTATTTGATCAGTTTTCACTTCGTTTTATCTTTGTTTCGTTGTTTAAGTTTGGGCGGTTGAAAAAGATTTTCAATCCTCAATTTGCAATCGAATTCGTGTTTTGATTCATGAATTTCAGTTGATTGTTAATATGGTTTATCAATAAGTTTTCGTTTAAGTTTGTATCGAAATCTGAAATACTGGATTTGTTAATTGCTACTGAGCTTCTTAAATGATATACCACGCTGCAAGCAATCTCTGAGACCTGTTCATACTTCTGATATGCTGCCTTGTTATGTGTTAAGATTTTTGTTCAATTATGTTGCTTTGTGTTCAGATGTATTGCTGCTGCCTATCATTTGGTATTCATATAATCAAGGCTATATTGTTCAATTATTGTAGACTGTTAAGTTTATGAATATATATGTGCATATCTGAATTCTATAGAGCTTCATATGCCACTTGTGAATCTTGGTCCTAAAATGTATCATTGGATCATCTTATTCTGCGTTTGAATTTATTGTGTCAATATGTGGTTCTCTGACTATCCCGGGGATATTTTGGCTTTGGTTTTGGATTACAAATTTACAGATTAAACATCATCTACGGGTGTTTTGGATTATGTTTGGGCATATTGTTTTCATTTGGATTTTATATATCTTTTCTTCTATACCAATCTGAGTTTTCCGTTTGCTATTCTGTATCCTTGCCATTCCAATTTACTGAATATATCTTAATGCAGTGTTTGTTTTGCCCTTCAGTTGATATTATATTACCCCTTTTATCATATGTTAATTAGTCTTTATTTTACAATTATTATTTTGTGTTTTCTTTTTCTTTATTTGATTGGTGCTTTTTTTTAATTAGTTTCACTTTAGCTGTCGTTTTCTTTGTTATTATTTTTTTTCATTTATTTTCACTTAACTAAGTTTATCCTCATTTTAATTATTTATCTCTTTGTCAAAATGTTTTAATGTCATTTGAGGTCCCTTCATCCAAAGGTAATTCAAATTTACATTTAAACTCGGTGTCTTGTTTCAATACGGGTTTTCTAAAGGGCTAATTTCCGGAA
>CAOJCR016476013.1:0-10989 GCA_948330485.1 Euphorbia neoarborescens
CTTGGCCACTTGTCTGTGGATGATACGGTGTGGCTACTTTATTGGTCACCCCATAACGATGCAAAAATGCTTCAAATGGCATATTACAAAAATGGGATCCCCCGTCGCTTAAGATAGCTCGAGGGGTTCCAAACCGCGTAAATATGTTCTTCATGTGACAAGAATATATTGGTGTCCATGCGACATTGGGAAGGGTCCCATGAAGTCTATACCCTAGACATCAAAAATTTTACAAACCAAAATTCCTTGCTGGGGAATTTCGTTCTTTTGGGATATATTCCCCGCCCGTTGGCACATATCACAACGTTTAATGTAGTCAATTACATCCTTTTTCATACTCAGCCGGTAAAATCCACACGACAAAATCTTAAAACACATACGTTCTAAACCAAAATGACCACCTGCCTCCCTATCATGACACATATGGATAATAGACAGGACCTGGCTTTCAAACACACAACTCCTAATTATGTTGTCAGCACACACCCTAAACAAGTATGGTTCGTCCCAAAAGTAAAACCTAGCATCATGCACAAATCGTTTCTATTGAGAATAAGAAAGTTTGTAGAAAGGGTATTGCCAACTTTATAATTTGCCATGTCTACAAACCATGGTCGAGACATTACTGCGTACAGAAGCTCATCGGGAAAGGTTTCACAAATTTCCTTGTCAGAAAAATCTTCAGCATATTCAGTTGGAAGCCTGGAGAGGTGATTGACTACCACATTCTCTACTCCTTTCTTGTCTTTAATCTCTACATCGAATTCTTATAGGAGTAGGATCCATCTAATCAACCTTGGTTTCACATCCTGGTTAGCCAACAAATATCTCAAAGCAACGTGATCAGTGTGTACAGTTACCTTAGATAAAACCAAATAAGAATAAAACTTCTCAAAGGCAAAGACAACTGCTAGAAGCTCTTTTTCCGTTACAGTGTAATTCACTTGTGCCGGATTAAGAGTCTTACTAGTATAATAAATAGGGCAAAACATCTTATCCACACTCTGACCTATACATGTTCCTACAACAGTATCACTAGCATCACACATTAGTTCAAAAGGGAGGGACCAGTTAGGACTTACCAGAATAGGTGCTTCAATCAATTTCTGCTTAAGCAAATCAAATGCAAGTAAACAATTATTATCAAAATTAAAATCAGCATCCTTCAATAAAAGATCGATCAGGGGCTTAGCAATTTTTGAAAAGTTTAGAACAAATCTACGGTAAAAGCCCACATGACCCAAGAAACTCCTGACTAACTTTACCGAATTAGGAGAAGGCAATTTTTCGATCACCTCGACCTTAGTCGGATCCACTTGTAGCCCTTTCCCTGAAACCTTATACCCTAAGATGATACAATCCCTAACTATGAATTGACACTTCTCCCAACTAGGTGCCAAATTCATTTCCTCACAGCGTTGTAGGACTTTATCAATATTTCCTAGGCATGCATCGAAAGTTGATCCTAGAACAGAAAAATCATCCATAAAAACTTCCATAAACTGTTCAATCATATCCCTGGAAATAGAAATCATGCACCGTTGAAAGGTGGCGGGCGCATTACAAAAACCAAATGGCATCTGCCTATATGCAAATGTATTGTAAGGACAAGTGAATGTAGTTTTCTTTTGGTCAAGAGGATCCACCGTTATCTGTATATAGCCAGATAGGCCATCTAAAGTACAAAAATATTCGTGCCCCACCATCCTTTCCAGAATTTGATCAATAAATGGTAGTGGAAAGTGGTCTTTTTGGGTGCCATTGTTTAATTTCCAATAATCAATGCACATGCGCCACCCAGTGATTACACGAGTGGGAATAAGTTTACCTACTTCATTCTCCACTACCATGGTGCCACCCTTTTTGGGTACACAATGTACTGGGCTTACCCACGAACTATCTGAGATAGGGTAAATCATACCTGCATCAAGTAGCTTGATTACCTCAGAACGAACTACCTCCTTCATGTTGGAATTTAGCCTCCTTTGCGGTTGTACGATGGGCTTCATCGCCTCCTCTAAAAAGATCCTGTGCGTGCAAAAGCTGGGGCCGATCCCTTTAATGTCGTGGATGGTCCACCTGAATGCTCCTTTATGTCTCCTTAACACCTTCAAATGCTGATCCTCTTGTTTACCTGTCAATAACGAAGAAACGGCAATGGTAAGTCACTCGAAGGTTGGAGAAAAACATATTTTAGATTAGGGGGAAGAGATTAAAGCTCCAATTTTGGAGCTTCCTCAAGCGAGGTTTTTAGCTTTGGCTTGACATCCCGCTCAAGATCCTCAAACATGGTCTTCACCCAAGAGCATTCCTCTAATTCTGATGCGCTAGCATCTTCCTCATCTCCCACTTGTAATGATGCGGCAGATCTATAATAGCTAGTAGACATTGTCCGTCATCCTTACCTATAATCCTGTAAATATTCTTAATAAAAGAATCAAGTACCGGACAATAAGAATTAACAAAATTATAACTCTCGATGTCCATAGGGTACTTCATAGAGTCATACACGTTAAATGACACCTCTTCATTCTGCAACAGGAGGATAATTTTTCCTTCCTGGACATCAATTAGTGTCCTTCCAGTTGTCAACAACGATCTACCTAACAATAGTGGTACTTTCACATCCTCCTCTATATCTATGACAATAAAATCAGCAGGGAAGATGAATTTTCCCACTTTCACTAACACATCCTCAACCACTCCCCTTGGCCTAGTTATGGATATGTCAGCCAATTGGAGTGTCATAGAAGTCGGCTATGGCTCACCAAGACCGAGCCTATGAAAGAATGAAAGCGACATCAGATTGACACTAGCCCCCAAATCGCATAAGGCATTCACCACCTCCAAGCTGCCTATGCAACAAGAAATGGTGAAACTGCCCCTATCCTTAAGCTTAGGGGGAATCTTAATCGATATTATTGTCAAACACTCTTTCGTAAGAGCCACGGCTTCTTTACTTTCTATCTTCCTCTTTCCTGCAATGAGCTCTTTGAAAAAGTTAGTATAAGCTGGCATCTCCTAGAGAGCCTATATTAATGGCAAGTTAAATTCACGTTTTTTAAAGATCTCAAAAAATTTAACATATTTCTCATCCAGTTTCTTTTTCTTCTCCCTTAGTGGGTAAGGGAGTTTAGGCACATAAGTGCAAACTGGACCAGAATTATCCTTTTTAACACTATCATTCTCAGCAGGAACAGAAATAGGATAGACTCAGAGTCGGGATTGCTTACCCCTCCCGACTCTGTACTTACCTCGACAACTGGTGGCTAGATTCTAGCATCAGAAGAAGAACTATCCGGCTGCTTACCACTTCTTAAGGTCACTATCTTATCGGATTCCCTCTTGTGCCCCTTTGGGTTTGGTTCTGAATTGCTTAGCAAACTACCTAGAGGGTGCTCCTAACGTTCCCTATTTATTATAGCTACCTATGTCCCTAGGTCCTTACAGTAGGCCTCTATATTAGAGAGACGTGATGGCATCTCTTTTAATAAATTCATCACCACATCTTCCTGTTTAGGTGTAGGACGAGCCTCTAACTGTGGAAACTGAGGGTGAAAATCACTCGGGGCCTTACCTAAGCCCTGGTCTTTATGCTCATAATTAAATCTGGAAGGGGGTTTAAACATGTTATTGTTATTCCTGTAAGACATGTTCGGGTGCTGAAACCTTCTTTTGAAATTCTGATTATTATTGTAGTTGTAAGTTTGGGGATAGGGATTATTATACCTGGAATTGTTGTCCACATAACTTACACTTTTCGATGGTGCAATTGATGATTGGGTATTAGAATTACCCCATAGACATTCCTGAATTGGATGATCTCCACTGCATGTAATACACATTACCGCTTGAGATTTTGGAGATCCATCTCGTACTTCCGCCATCAAAGTATCCATCTTCTTACTCAGATCCTCCATCCTGCTCTCTGTAGTGGATCTACAACTTTGAACTCTCCTCGTGTTGGCAGATCAGCTTGCCAAATTGTGCTCCTGCTAGCTAGTTCCTTTATCAATGCTCGAGCTTCCTTTGGCGACTTCTTGAAAATGTTCCCACCTGCAGAAGAATCAACCATAGCACAGTTAGATGGTGACAAACCATGATAAAAAGTGCTCATTTGAGTATAATTGTCAAGTTTGTGATATGGGAAGCTTCTAAGAAGCCTTTCAAAATCCTGCCAAGTCTCGTTTAAGCTCTCCGTTCCAAATTGTCTGAACCTAAGAATCTCATTCTTCAACTCCTCGTGTTGGCAGATTAGGTTGCCACATCGTGCTCCTGCTAGCCAGTTCCTTTATCAATGCTCGAGCTTCCTCCGGTGACTTCTTGAAAATGTTCACACTTGCAGAAGAATCAACCATAGAACGTTTAGACGGTGAGAAACCATGATAAAAAGTACTCATTTGAGTATAATTGTCAAGTTCGTGATGCGGGAAGCTTCTAAGAAGCCGTCCAAAACGCTGCCAAGTCTCGTTTAAGCTCTCTGTTCCAAATTGTCTGAACCCAAGAATCTCATTCTTCAATTGCACAGTCTTTGTAAGAGGAAAGTACTATGCCAAGAATTGCTGCACCAGGTCGTTCCATGATGTTACTGAATTCTGCTCCAAGGACCTGTACCACTCCAATGCGCTTCCTTCAGAGTGATCGGGCACGTCCTGCAATACACCTTAATATCTGGCTGTATTTACTACCATTAGGAATCTGTCTAAATGGTCGTTGGGGTTCTCACTGATCCCTCCAGAGAAATGTCCATTCATATTGAGCAGTTGAACCATATATCCCTTTATCTCGAAAGTATTGGCTGCAATTGGTGGTAAAACCACACTGCTTTGCTCTCGCGGCCTATGAGGTTGCATGTACTCCACCATTGTTCTGTATACGGGAGCACCACCAGCATTCTGAGCCCATTGAGGCCGTTCCCTATGAAGCTGCTCCAATTCTGCCCGATCTCTAGCAATCTGATCGGCCTCAACCAAAGCATGTTGATCGGCTTGTGCCGCAGCTCGCTCCACTCGCAATGGCTCCAACTCGGCTCTTTCCTTAGCTATTTATTCAGCCTCAACTGAAGCTTGTTGTACTTCATCCATTTGCTCAATCCTTTCTTTTCTTAACCTGTGAAAAGAACGTTCAATCTCGGCATCAAGTGGAACTAAATCATAATCGCTTGAACCTGTAAACATGCACTAGCAACAACACTTCAATCAAAAATCACTCACGAGGATATCAGAAAATCAGAAAATTGAAAAGTAAAATATACTAAATATCAAAAACACACAATAAACAAAAACAGAATTTGAAAATATTCACAAAAATATACAATCCCTAAAACAACTGTATCACCCTAGGTTCGAATCGCGCAGAGAATAAAAAGCTCCCTAGAAACGACGCCAAAAACTTGATGTAGCGTCAGCGGTGATATAAATATATGAATTAATTAATAACGCTGAACACTCAACTCTAGTGTAGTGTACCCTATCGTTTTCAAGTAGTAAAATCTGGATTTAAGTCCAGGTATCGATCCCATAGGGACTACCTCTGCGAACTCTAATTCTAAGGCTTTGGCGTACAAAAAGCGGTAAATATAATCGGGATTAAAACTAAGTTATAACTACTCCTACTCCTATCTACGATCAATTACCAAATCACCCTCTGATCCTGGATTAAACAGACAGCCAAATAATGTTTAACCGTCTTTAAGAAAGATAATGATAATGGAACCTTATTAATCAATCAAACAATTAAATGGCAAAGTAGTGAAAGCAACAAAAGTAATATCGAACACTGGTGTTAATACACAATCCTACTGTCTGAAGTGCCTAGGGTAAGGTTATCCGGATGGCCCGTCTAGTTCTATGAATCAGAAACTAAGTCCGCTTAAGTTCCGAAGGATTATCAGTCCCCAGTTTTCAAGTTGTTAAGCTGGATCGCAAAGCAAATATGAATCAAATGTATATTCCAGATTACGAAGCTATCAATCATGCATGCACGAAAATCAAATCAATTAATCAATCACAAACCCTAACTTCAATAGCAAGTTCGATTAATAAGCATGGAAGAATCAAATCATAAATATAATCACACGTAAAATCTAAGTGGATCACAATACATATTAAAGACAAAGATTAAGAAAGAGATAATTTTATTCAAACTTGTTATTGAATCGATGGACTCCAGCTTCGGCGAGATTACGCGCAAAGATGAATCTCGATAAGAAAATTAACTCACAATCGCAAGCAATAATACACACAAGTTGAAAAGAACCAAGTTGAAGCTTTCGGTTAATAAAGTCTGAAATCCCGAATACAGGGATGGAGTAAGACCACTAGGGTTCTTATCTCAACAAAAAGGGTAAAAGATACCTAAAACAGGCTTTCTCCAGCTCTTAAATATGTTTAAAAATAAAAAAAACAAAAATTAAAAAACCCTAATTGTTTAGCATCAAAATCGCCTATCACGATGTGACACTTAATCCTTCACGTTGTGACAGGGAAAAATCCTCCAATACGCAAAACAATCTACTTGTCTTCAAAATAAGCTTGTCAGATCGTGACAAAAGGCTGGGCCGACGTGATAGGGAAAATTCCTCAATTCCTCAGCAACCTTCTAAAAGTCCACCAAAAATTCCTGTTACGTCGTGACAAATGGCTATAGCGATGTGACAGAGCAAAATTCTTCAGTTCCAGCTTTTCTTCAAAATACGCCTGTCACAAGGTGACACCAAATAGCGCGACGTGACAAGCCACAGATCAACATATTAGTACTTTTTCTTCCTCTTCTCCGCTTGCTTCCACGTCCCGCTCTTCCGACCAGACTCCTGACACCTGACTCGTATAGACAAATAAAAGTATAACCACACCAATGTATAGGGATAAGAAATACCAAAGAACACGGAAGCCAAAAAAACGAGCCAAGTTATATACAACATCAACCTAAAAACTAAGAAAACTAACAAAGTAAAATAAAAGAATAAAACAAAGAAAACCTATCTAAACACGAGATAAATGACAGAAAAACATAACGATAACCACCAAATAAAGCATAGTATAGCTAAGAAGATAAGGTCTAAATCAACCTTATCAGTAGGTCACAGGAAACTGAAGCTGGAAAGATAGTACTCAGATGTGGGCATTTCCAAACTTTCACCAACTTCAATTTATAAAATGAGACAGACCTCAAGAAGCCATCATTCCATATGTGTTTCAATTTGGGGGGTTGTCTATGAGCAGTTCTCCCAATTGACTCTCTGCTGAACTGTTTATGTGAGCATTTGGGATCTCTTCAAAGTCAAACACTGCTTCTAGTGATTAACAATCTTCAATCAGCAAAGTCTCCAGATTTAGTAAGCATCTCCACATGTCGGAATAAAATATGCCCTTTAGCTTAGGTAGAATAATAAGGTTCAAATGCTTTAAATTTGTCAAATAACCTGAAATTTCATTACAATTCAATGGAGATGGATTATCTATCGCAAAAATTGATTAGAACAGTAGAAATTGACTAGGAAGATCCCAATAGAATCGGTTCACATTTTTCTTCCCTTAGGAAAGTAGCATATTTTTGAATTGTGTGTAGATAGAGAGTAAAAAGAAATGATGCAGTTTAGTTATTGAATAAAGATTTTTGGTTAGATGTACTAAACTATATGCACATATTGTTAAAAATTGTATTCAAAATGCATATTTTTTTATTATTTTTAGTATTTTGACGATATGTTCCTCTTAGAAACGGATCCCTGAGTCAATATATAGTTTTACTTTGGATGTTCATCGCTTTTTTGGTACCAAAACAATGCTGCTTGGACCATCACTTTAACATTTTTATCATTTTGGAGAAGCTTTTTTTCAGTTTATGGAAAGTTTTTACTTAGGGCCAGTTTCGGATTGCGGTCGCATTGTTTTCAATCTATTTTTTACAAAATATCCTTAAAAAATAGGTTTAAATTGCGTGATATCAATTTTAAACTAATTTTAATGAAAATTTTTCTGTGACAGCTTTCCACAGCCTCAAAGCTACAACTTTTATGAAAATTTTTGTATATACTAGCTTTTTCCAAAAGAAGCTTTTGAGATTGTGGAAAGCAATTCTGTTACTCACATAAATTTAACTTCATCTTATAGGCTATCAATTATTATCTTTGTTAAAGTTGGACTTTAGGATTTTTTCTAATTTTCGGTGCTTAGTTTCTTTTCTATTTCCATTTTTATCTTCCCTTTAGTATGCTACCTGACCAAGTAATATCAAAAATACATCAAGTGATGTTTTCATCATTTAATAATGCGATTAGAGTGTCCTTGATCGGGACCACTGGTATCACTTCTTCTTCCTCTCTTGTTGCAAGTCTTCCAGTAAAAATGGACCAGGAGAGAAAGAGACCTGTGTTTCTACTAGAAACTCTATCCATATTTCTACAAGAAACATTAGAAAACAATTAATATCTATCAATAAAATATGTCTAAAATAAACAAAATGGTTTATCAAATTTAAAACAAAACAATTGGTGTCTAAAAATGGAATATTCTCCATAATTTAGATGGACACAAAACAACAAAATCATCTACCAAATCAAAATGAATGTAGTACTATTTGTTGAAACCCTATTTTTTTATTTTAAAAATTAAGTTTTTAAAGATGACAAATTTTGATCCTAAGTGTTTTTTAGAAAATAATTTTTTAATTTGGCTTATCCCCTCTCTGCTTTTGATGTATATATTTAAAAGTGTGTAGTAAAAATCATCTCTATCCAAAAAGTTTTGAAAGTTATACTGCTAAAAGGTGGATGTTGTTTATGGAGAAATAAAAATGAAGAAAATCAGGAAAGTCTTCTTCACCTACCCAAATTAGGTAGCAAAATCAAATCCCAGTAGAAAAGGGATTCCATCTCTAAAGCTTAAAGATTTGTCAAATGGTTAATTTCCAGGATTTAAGGATTAGCCACAAACAACTAGTTTTTCTGGATCCTTATAAATAGAAGAAGTCTTCACAAGGGGAAAACACCAAGAAATATTGAGAAGTTATAGAACCAATAGAAAAGTGAGCTTTATCCTTGTGAATAATACTCTGTAATTAGAAGAAAGAGAAATCTATTTATTAGATTCCATCAGTTGTGTGAGAAATCTATTTATTAGAGTTCATCAGTTGTGTTCTTTCCTCACTTGTAATTTCAAAACTCTCGAAACTTATTGTTGAGGGTAAGTAGTAAGGGTAGCTTAGCAAGCTTGAAGAGAAAGGTGCTCTGTCAAGCAGATTAGACTAAGTTGTAAAGGTTTAGATTCTACCTTGAAAGAATTCTTAGTGGATTGAACTCTCAAGGGACGGTATCTTGAGGAAAAGATGTAGGTAAGAGAGTGCCGAACCTGTATAAATATCTGAGTATTGATTTCTAAATCCTTAATCTCTTTACTTTAACCTTACTACTTTGATAATATTGCTTAATATTTATAATACTGCCTTGTTAATTTTTATCTCATAATAGCTACTGATAAGTACAGGCAGTACTGAGCTTAAAATGGGCTTTCTGAAATAGAATAGTAATAATGAACTTTGCCTTGCTGAACATCCGGTCTAATTGAAATCGTGCACTTATCTTCAGTCTCCCTACTAAAGTCTGTCCGAACTGATAAGTACTGTTTCTCAGCAAGTGAGATATTGCCTTACTAAAATTTATCTGTTTAACTATCTGAATATTTTTGAACTGCGTTTAATTTATTTTAAATTTTTATAATTCAATTCACCCCCCTCTTGTACTATGTTCAGTCTATTTAGGACTATGGATGAACACAGTGTGGGGATTCCCTATTCCCCGTGGAGACCCGCCCGACGAGGACAAAAAATCTCCAAATTCGCAGGGAATGGGGATGGGGAGAAATTTTTCCCCACGAGCGGGGATAGGGAGCGGAGTGGTTTAGAAGTCCCCATCCCGTCCCGTTTCAATACCCACGGGATTTTCATAGTATTTCCGTAGAGAAATGCATTTTGAAAATATTAATATATATTATAATATCTTATATTATTAATATTATTACATATTTAAAAAAAAAGAAACGAAAAGTATAAGCAGTATACGGTAAAAAAGTAAGAAAGCCTATATCGTCTCACTAACTGAGCCTACAAAAATTAAATTTATTATTTTATTTATTATAAAATTGATTTATAATATACTCAAATGGGAAATTGGGATCCCCGTCCCGCGAAAAATTTGATGGGGATGGGGCCAAAATTTTCCCCGCTAATCTTGTGGGATGGAGATGGAGATTCCCCGCTATTGACGAGGAAGGGAATGGTATTGCATTCCCCATCCCCGTCCCTCCCCACGATCATCCCTATTTGAGACCAACACTATTTATTATATGTATTAATTTAAGCTCTATATGAATTAATCTTCAAACAATTACATACACTCATGTTAGGCTCCCTGCGTAGTAGCCCAAACATCAATGTTCAAACTTGAATCTGTCACTTGTCACACACACGCATCTATAAGAAATTTTACACTATTTTTAAAAATTAAAACCAAATCATTTTATTTGGTTCGATTGGAATTGAACCAAACTATTTTGGTTTAATTTTTATTTCGATTTCGGTTTGAACTGAACTAAAAACTATAATTGATTATAAATTTATTTTTTAAAAATACTCATATGATATACCAACAAATTTTGAAATATAAATTAATTATAATGCATAGTAAAAACGAAAACAAGTATAATCAAAATAAAAAATATGAAATTTATAATAATTTAAAAAGTTTAAATAATATAAATTATCCGTCAACAGAATCTGACATGCAGGTTATAGGAAGAAGGTAACTTGAAGAATCCCTCTATTCAAACCAGTTCAAGTTGTACCAAGGTAAATAAAATGTTAAGGTTCTCTGTGGATAGCAGAAATTTTATAGTTTGACCGTATTTAGAATTTTGTAATATTTTATTATTTTTGAAGTTCTTTCGGTTATTTTTTACAGTAACACATCTAAAATTTTATAACTGTACCTCC
>CAOJCR016476956.1:0-10373 GCA_948330485.1 Euphorbia neoarborescens
CCATTTAAGGTCTTACTAGCATAATAGAGAGGACGAAAAATTTTGTTCATACATTGCCCTAAACATGCACCTACTGCCATATCACTCTCATCGCACATGAGCTCAAATGGGAGACTCCAATCAGGACTTACCATTATAGGTGAATCAATAAATTTCTTTTTCAAAGTACCAAATGCATGTAAACATTTATCATCGAAATCAAAAGAAATATCTTTCTGGAGTAATTCGGTCATGGGTTTTGCAATGTTTTAGAAGTCCTTAATGAACCTCCGATAGAAACCTACATGGCCTAAAAAACTCCTAACTAACTGAAGTGGGTGGAGGCAATTTCATAATCACATCAATCTTGGCCGAATCGACCTCGACTCCATTTCCCAAACCCAAGCACAATACAATCCCTAACCATAAACTAACACATCTCCCAACTAAGAGCTAGGTTAGTGTTATCACACCACTGAAGCACATGGTCCAAATTTTGCAAAAAAAATTCAAATGAACAACCAACAACAGAAAAGTCATCCATAAACACTTCTAGAAAATCCTCAATCATATTAAAAAATATAGCTAGCATGCATCGCTGGAAAGTAGATGGGGGCATTACACAAACCAAATGGCATCCGTCTATATGCAAATGTCACATATGGACAAGTAAATGTGCTTTTCTCTTGATCAAGAGGGTCCACGGGAATTTACGTGTATCCAGACAGCCCATCTAAAGTACAAAAATAAATTCCCAACGATCCACTCTAACATTTTATCAATAAACGATAGTGGAAAGTGGTCTTTTCGGGTGACATTGTTTAACTTCCTATAATCAATGCACATGCGCCACCCAATTACCATTCTAGTGGGAATTAATTCCCCCTAATCATTTGCCACTACCATTGTACCACCTTTCTTTAGTACACATTGCACTGGACTTACCTACTGACTATCACAAAATTGGAAAGATAATACCTGCATCAAGAAGCTTTATTACCTCCACTTTCACCACCTCCTTCATATTTGGGTTGAGGCGCCTTTGTGGTTGCACACATGGGTTGATCTCCTCTTCCACATAGATACTATGAGTGCATAAACTCATACTTATACCCTTTATATGGTTGATGAACCACCCAAAAGCTCCCCTTATAGTTCCGAAGTACTTCTACAAGCTACCCCTCTTGCTCATCTGTCAAAATAGAAGAAATAACAATCGGTAAATCCTTGGGAGGCTTGAGAAATATGTACTTTAAATTCCCGTCATTTCATCTCTAAGGTCGGTGGTTCTTCTAATGAAGACTTGGCGCCGGTTTGACTTCTCTTTCCAATTTGTCAAACCTATCCTTTATCCAACCGTATTATTTCACTTCTTCTGATGCCTCCTCTTGTTGTTCTTCAATTTCAGTCACATCCCCACCAATGTTGCCCGATTCAGTACATATAAACTTACGAACACACGTATCAATAGAAAAAAAGGTAGAAATATAATTACAATTCTCCCTATCTAATGGATATTTCATTGAATCATAAACATTAAAAATTACCTCTTCGTTTTATAACCTCAATATTAACTTACCCACTTATACATCAATTAATGTACGTCCATTTACAAGAAATAGTCGTCCAAGCAAAATAGGGACTGCATTTTCCTCCTCCATGTCTAATACCACAAAATCCGTAGGAAATATAAATTTATCTACCTTAACAAGTACGTCCTCCATAACTCCTTATGGTCTCGTGATCTATCTATCCGCCATCTACAACATTATATTTGACGGTCAGGGTTTAGAAGCATTCTTATTTTTTTCATTATCAAAATTAGGAGAAACATCAGAATTTTTACAACTCGGGTCGGGGTTGCCTACCTCTCCCGACTCCCTACTTACCTGTGGTGATGGAGGTTGACCCTTGGCCTCAGAATTTGACATCTCCACCTGCTTTCCACTTCTCAAACTTATATTTTTTGTAGTATCCCTATGGTTTTGATGAGGGTTCTGTTTGGTAGTAGTAGGGAATCTTGCCTTTTCCTACTCATATGAATAACCTGATTACTCAAATGTCTAGTTAATGCCTCGTTATCCGCCAATATAGCTATGGTATCTAAAAGATAGATGAAATATCCTTGAACAAAGATAGAACACCATCATCTGGTTTTGGAGGTAGCGCAGGCAATGCTAGAGATTGTTTATATTGAAGTGTCAGGGCCTTACACAACCCCTAATTTCGGTGCTTATTATAAAACTTGGAGGAGGGTTTCAACACATTTTGATTGTTACCATAAGACATATTTGGGTATTGATACCTTCTTTCATAGTTAGAATTGTAGGAATTGGAATTATACGAATTAGAGTGGAAGTTAAAATTATTATACCTGTTTGGGCCTCCCACGTAATTAGCATTCTCACATTCTTGGACAAATGGATCACCTTTTTGGCATTCTTAATTAGGATGATCACCTCCACAAGTTATGCACATCACAGGCCTTTATAACTGAAGCGGATCCAGCTTAGCCGTCATTAAATCCATCTTTCAACTCATATCATCCATAGCAGGATTGTGCTATCCCCCTAGAGCCATGTGAACATCCCTATGATTAGATATGTCCTCAATCCACATTGTACTCTTCCGTGCTACTCTTTCAATCAATTTTTCGGGCTAAATTACTGACATCTGAAAGATATTTCCCCTACAAAAGAATCAATTTGTGAACGATTAGCAGGACTCAAACCATGATAGAAATACTAACCTAATCAAACAAAGGTATACTATGATGGGGGCAATTTCTGAGCATCCTTTGAAATTGAGACCAAGCTTCATTTATCAGTTCTTTCCCAAACTTTTGAAAAGCGTTGATCTCATTCTTTAGTTGGACCGTCTTGCAAGGAGGAAAGTAATAAGCCAGGAATTGATCCTACTTCTTGTCCCATGATTATAGCATCCCAGACCAAAGTGATTCATACCATTCTATAGCTTCTCTATTCAGAGAGAATGGAAAAACTTCAACCTAATGACGTCTTGTGGTACTCCGTTCATCTTTACAGTGTTAGCCATCCTTAAAAACTTATTCAAGTGATCGTTAGGGTTTTTTGTGATGCCTCCACTGAACTGACCATTGTTCTGGATCAGCAGGATCATGCCTATCTTCAGCTCGAAGTTGTTTACAATAATTGCCATTATTACCACTCCCACTAAATTTCTTGGTCTGTAAGGAGCCATCAGATCTGCCATAGCTCTGTCATCACTGACGGGCTATCCCTTGTACTGGTCCCTCATCTCATATTCATGTCTTTACCTTAACTCAGCCTCCTGTGCATCTCATGCAGCACGTTCAGCTTCAAACTGCTCCCTCTTATGCCTTAAAGGCCCACCTCAGCTCTCAAATCTGCTTCTTCCATTGGCTGCGTTTAAATTCCTTCATTCCTTTTGGTTCTTGGGAAAAAGTATGTTCAATTTATGGATCAAAGAACAAAGGATTAGTGTAACTAGTGCGCATAAACCGAAGAAAACAAAAAAAGGCGATTAACAAAAATCACAGCAATAAATAAAAAAATAAAATCAAAACAAGAATAAATTAAAATAATATAATGCTCAAATCAGATATTTGACTATTAGTTCGATGTCGTAGGAAATTACCTTCCCCGGTAATGACGCCAAAAACTTGACATGCATCTAGCAGTGGTTGGAAACAACTACCGAACGGCTCACTAAAGTGCAGTGTACCCTGTAGCTGTCAAGTAATAAGATCTGGTTAAGTCCAGGTGTCAATCCACCGGAAAGCACCAGTAAGCACCAAACTACTTAGTGTCCTAACGTATTTGAGCGAATAAAAAGAGTGAATAAATTGCAGAAAAGTAAATTGTAAGAAATTAAAACCTAAATTAACGTAAACAGTGATAAATCTCCTATCTTGATTTGTATCAACTTTAACTATTATCTTAAGGAAGTTTAAAGTGGCTTCTGAATAGAATGCAAGGATGGAACTTCAAGCAGAATAATTAATCAAATAACTAGGTCTCACATGCAAACCCTAATTCATGCAAATATGAGGTCGATTATAGCGTATCCACAGATCGCGGTTCAGTTCTAGTTCGTTAAAGCCTTTTTGGAGGTGAACTAGTTTTAGAGACTCAGAAACTACTGACCCGTAAGTTTTACAGAGTTGTTAATTCCAATGATTTCTTAGGGTTTAATCTAGGTAAGGCCAAGTATATGCATCTTACTAAGAGATAAGGATCTCACGAGACTATAATCGCAACACAAAACACGTAATTAAAATCACAAGAAACCCTAATTTGTAATTAAAAACCCTAGCAAGAAGTGATGGAATGAGATAATGAATTCAATCGACCAAGCTTGGTGAAAAACCCTAATTCATAATTAAAAAGAGTAAGGAGAAACTTATTACGATAATTGCAAACCGTTTTCAAAGGTAGACTTGTTTTGAAGATTAAATCTATAGATAATCCAATTCGAAGATGAACAATCGCAAACGGAAAGCCAAAGATAAGCAGTAAACGATTCCTTAAGAAAAATAGTAAATTAGCGTACAAAACCTCTCGGGCAGTTATAGCTCTCGCAAGAGTTCAGAATTTTCAAAAGATAAAAGCTAAAACTATTACAATTCAGTATTTTTATGTTCCCCTTGCTAACAAGAATCAAAATTAGGTCAAAACACACATATTCTGTGAATTTGGTCTTGTCACGTTGTGTCACATAAGTGTCACGATGTGACAGGCTTATTTTTTCCACTTCTGCATGACCTTCTATTTCTTTAAAAAATTGGCTCGTCATGCTGTGTCAGTGTGCATGACATGCCGTGACAGCATAAGTGGCTTCAATCCGGCTGAACCTTCTGTAAGTCTTCATTTTTGGCTTGTCACATCGTGTCAACCTTCATAACACGGCATGATAAGCATTAACCTTCCAGCTTCTCTTTTTCTTCTTGTTTTCTTATGTCACAAAGTGGCATCCTACCTCACACGTCGTGACCAGTCTCTTTCCAGCTCCTTTTCCTGTCTTAGTTTCCCGTGCTCCGCTTTTTTAAGTATCGATTCCAAAATCCTATCTTTCACAAAGACAAAAACCAATAAAACACACTAATATATAGGATTCCAAATATAGAAAACACGAGAGCCCCAAAAACGATCCAAAATATGCATAATATCAGCCTAAATTAAGAAAACCAATAAAAAAAAGATAAAAGAAAATTGCTGAAACATTGAGAAACATTAAACAAAACATCAAAATCGCACACGAATATCATCAAATGAACTGAAATATAGCCAAGAATATAAGGTCAAAACCAACCTTATCACCTTCCTAACCCGTTCCTTCGAGTCCTGCCTCACCTCTGCAAGACAGTGTAGTGCCTCATCCCTAGCCTGTATGGCAGTATCCCTGGAAAGTATCGCAGTCTCCGCCCAAGACCACTCTGTGGCCAAATCAACCTTACAACCCTTTCTCTCCAACAAATGCCCCTGGGTAGCAGAGAGATCCTTCTTCACCAATCCCAGCTCCTTCTCCACGGCTGTGAGACATGAGTAGTCCTCTACGGTACGAGAAGAGATGTGCAATATATCATTCACCCCCTGCAAGAAGACATATGATTACCCTAGGACAAAAGAACCCACAAGCAAAACTACGCAGATAATCAGAGCATCCATAGCCCTTACCTTCATCAACCAAAGAAAAGCTCTGTCTATTATCCCCTCATCCGAGTGGTGTGGAAGATAGGTGTTGTCCTGATGGCGAAAATGCTTACGTAGGATGTCAAAGGGAAGGTTATCTTCCTATGCAACACCTCAAGTATCCCGCTTTGCGAGAGAAATTTGTCTTGGTGGCTGAGGAAAAGGAAGATCTATAGAAGTCATGGAAGGAACAACCTTCGAGTCACCTGGGGTTTCTAGTTCATCTCCGTCTCTCTCTTTCCCTTCGATACAAACAACAGTCACCACGGCTGGGCCATCTACCGATTTAGAACTCTTTCTCTCTCTCTCTCTCTTCCCCTTCAGCGGGAGTAATAGCTGCTGCAGCTATTTCCCCTGATGCTCCTGAAGAAGCTGACATAATCTTGGAACCTCCCTTTCCCCTACCATTGAGCCGATCTCTACTATAGAACTCGCAGGACCTTCGTCTACAACAAATGGACAGGACACTGTCCCAGCTTCCTCTACCCTTTCCTATAAAGCACACCAAAAAGGCTTACCTAAGCACAAATTCCCAAAACAATCAAAAATACGTAAATAAATAACCTGTCGACTACCTCAACCAGGCGAACTCTTTTTATGGGCAGTTCAGATTCAGAGGAATGACCCTCACCTACAGGCTCGATGCCAGAGTGGCTTGTGGGGATAGGGGTTTCATCTAGCCTTGGACATTTTTCTAAGACCTTCTCCTTTGACCTATCAGACACTGCAGAAGTAGGGACTGATTTTTCGGTAGGAGCTGAGGGTTGCCTGATAACCCCCCTTTCCCCTAAAAATTTTGACTTCATCGAGACCTGTGGATCCATGGTGCTGGCTAGTTCTGTTGCGCATTAGGGCCACAGACTTGTCCATCTCTTCTTTATTGTCAGAAGAAAGTATGATTACCGAGGGATAGAAAACAGAAGCCTTTATAAAAAACGTTTTCTTTGCACTAACTTCTTGGATCGATAAGAAAATCACTGTAGCAATGGTGGAAGCGTATTGACCGAAGATGTGCTCTAAAGGAATTGGAGGACTTTAGAAGGTTGAACAAGAATTCATTTGGTATAAATCCTTTAAAAAAGTAAGGAACGAAACAGAAAAATACCATATGAGTAAGTTGCCTTATTTATAGGCACCCTGAGGAATACCTATGGGCAATATTTAAATTTCAAAAATCGGAGGACACGTGTCATCAGGAAACTGGCATAAGTGGCTCATCATCATTACATACTGTCTCTTCCTAAGAAATCTCCAACCTTCATAAATATAGCAAGCACATGGTGATAAGGTCGGTTCTGACCTTATATTCTAGGCATTATAGAACCTTGTTTGTGGATAATTTGATTCAGTTTTGGCAATTTTATGCTGCATATCATGAATTTGTCTAGTTTTTAGTGTTATTTGAGTTTATGTATAGTTTAGTTATTTTATGTTCTATTTTGGTTTGTTTTGGTCCGAGGTTGTTAAGACCAAGGGTGTGTATAATTTGACCCATTTCTTGAGCTTGATAGTGTAGGGGTTGAGACTCGAGATAAGGAAAAGAAGGAACGAGATGATAAAAGTCTGATGATGGTACAAATAACGGAAGAAGATCTTTGGAGCCAATTTTGACAAGGATAGGAGACGAATTTAAAGATTATTATTCGAGACAAAGTTGTAGATAATTCTTTTAGATTTCCAACAGATCCAAGATCGTGAAAATCTGAGATTGGATGAGAAAGTTATGGTTGTTCGACATTTTTCTACCAAAAGAGACATAACTCGGTGTGTTAGGGTAAACAAGCCTACATGTTGTGGTGTAAATTGGAAAATTCAAAGGAACTGAAGCCAACATGCTATGTTGGGCTATAGCACGGATTGTTACCATGCAACAGGCTTCGAAATTCAGCTAATTTGACAAGTTTCATTCCCAAACAACTTAGGATTAATTTCTTTTATTTTATTTCGTTTTCTAGTCTATATAAGGACACTTTAGGGTTTATTTTTGACATCTTTCATTCAATTCTCTTACCTAGAACTTGACAGAGATTTTAGGGTTTGTACTTTGAGTTTTATTATTTCAACCAAGGATTGCGTTTATTGTCGTGACTCTCCCATTTGCGATTACTCTTTATAAGAGCTATGCCTTTCCAACAGTAATGTAGGAGTTCAAGAAGAGAGGGCAATGTCTGAACTAATGGCTCTATACAGACCTATGAACAGAAGCAGAGTACTCCTTCCACCAGTCACAGAGAATAATTTTAAGCTTAAAACCAGTATGATTCAGCTTATGCAATCAAATGGCTAATTTAGCGGAGGTATATCTGAAAACCCTAATGATTTCCTTGACATATTTTTAATAGTGGCAGATACCTTAAAGATTAATGGTGTACCACAAGACGTGATTCGGTTGAAACTTGTCCCGTTTGCATTAAATGGAAGAGCGGTGGAATGGTACAGGTCTATAAAGCCAGGATCCATTACATCTTGGAACCAATTGTAGGAAGAGTTCATGTCTTATTATTTTCCACCGTCTAAAACATTCCAGCTCAAGAATGAAATTTCTGCATTTCGCCAATTCGGGATGGAAACTATTTGTGACGCTTGGCAAAGATTCCAGAGATTATTAAGAAATTGTTCTCACCACAACTTATCGCAGATTGATAAGGTAAGTATCTTTTATCACGATTTATCTCCTACTAACCATGCGATGGTAGATTCTTCTACAAGTGGGGATATTTTTACTAAAAAGCTAAGCGAAGCAGAACAATTGGCAAGAAAGAGTTCATATTGGCAACCAGAGATGCCAACAAGAAGAGACGTCCATTCGGTGGAACAAATAGAACAATCTATGGTAATGGATGAAATGAATAAGAAACTTCATTTGGTGATGGAGTGATTAAGTCTAAATGGGGGCCCCAAATCAGTTATGTGTATTACATGTGCAGGTTTGTGTAGTGGGCAGTTTATTAGCCCAAGGATCGAAAAGTGCAAATTACGCGGGAGGTAATTTCAGGTATGATAACTCTAACTCCTACAATAATTCGTACAATGATAATAATTATGGGAGAAGATTTCAACACTCGAATTTTTCATATGGTAATAATCAAAATGTGTTGAGACCTCCTCATGGGTTTCAAAATGAGCACCGTAATCAGGGGTTAGGTAAGGCCCAGTATTTTAATATGATCAGCCTCTAGCATTGCCTGCCCCGCCTTCCAGATAAGATGATGGAGTTATATATTTGTTAAAAGAAATTTCATTCAAGCTTATAGACACCACGGCCAAGCTTGCAGAGACATCATCTAAACTTGCAGATAATGAGGCGTATTGTAGAGATCTAGGCAATCAGGTGGTTCAGATGAGTAGGGAAAGGTAAGAAAGGCCTTTTAGCAGTCTTCCTAGTACTACCGAACAAAACCCTAATCAAAACCATAGAGAGACAGCCTACTCAATCTCTGTTGTGAGTGTAAATAAGGTGGAGGAGGTAAAATCTGAGGCCAAGGGTCAACCTCCATCAAAATAGGTAAGTGTGGGGTCGGGAGAGGTAAGCAATCCCGACCTAGTTTCTAAAACTTTTTCTGGCATGTTGAATAAAGAGAGTACTTCTGATCCAGTTCGGGTTTATATGCCTAAACTACACTTCCCTCAACGGGTTAGGAAACCCCATCTTGATCAGAAGGAATCTAAATTTCTTGAAATATTTAGAAAGTTGAAAGTCAATTTACTATTGATTGAGGCTCTCCGAGAGAAGCTAAAATATTGTAAATTTTTCAAGGAGTTATTTGTAGGTAAGGAAAACTTAGAAGAAGAAAAAGCGGTGGCATTGATAGCTGAAAGTTCAGCTCGAATAAAGAATAAGCTTCCTCCAAAATTGAAGGATAAGGGAAGTTGTATGGTCCCATGTCAAATAGGAACTTTGGAAATATCAAAAGCACTATGTGATTTGGGGACTAGCATTAATGTCATGCCCTTATCAATGTTTAGGAAGCTTGGGTTAGTAACTACGAACCCACTACGATGATGTTATAGCTTGCGGATTGATCAATTGTGAGGCCACATGGAGTTTTTGAAAATGTTTTGGTAAAGGTGAATTAATTTATTTTTCCAGCTGATTTTATGGTGTTAGATGTGGAAGGAGACTTTGTAATGCCTATGTTGCTTGGAAGACCGTTTCATGAAACAGGTAGAACATTAATTGATGTTCATAAAGGTAAGGTAATATTTCGGGTGCAAGATGAAGAGGTATTATTTGATGTATACAATTTAATAAATGATTCGTTAGATTTGGAAAATTGTAATGTTGTATCCTCTTTTATTCCTACTGATGTTTGTGACGACAAGAATTTATGCAGTAATTTAGACATCAAGTTAGGAAGCGGTCTTCAGAATGTGAGGGAGGAAAAAGCCGAAGTAAGAAAGGATGAAGAAGAAGGTAGTTTTAACAAGCTAGAAAGAAAGGTTGAACCGGTACCCAAGTCACCCTTAATAGAGGTTCCGACTCTTAAAATGGATGTTTCGCTTGAAGCATAAAGAGAAGAAGTGAAGAAGAAAAGGAAGTGGAGAACATGGAGAAAGAAGCGCAAGAATAGGTGCTTCCTTTTTATTTTTGGTAGAATGGACGACTAAGGAAAGTCGAGCTATTCCTACTATAAACAGAGCATGTGGTACCTTGTATATTTTTGTATATTTCATTTTGCTTTTTATTTTTACGTTTTGTTTTGT